>MU225559.1:1040930-1050980 GCA_018584345.1 Thuja plicata | reverse complement strand
TACTAATGTTATTTTATAACTATATGGGCCCTGTGAAAATCATAAGGAAGTGACAACTTCCAAATGATTATCACTTGTATTTGTAAAAGTTATTGGAAGGTGACGACCTTACAATAACTTGACCTTCCATTGTGATAGACATCATGTGATGGCTAAAACAGATCACAATAGATGATTTCTTACATGGTGGATTCAGTTCCTCAAACAGACCATTGACCTTCTATTTGTGATAGACATCATGTGATGGCTGAAATAGATCATAATAGAAGATGTGAATGTTCTTATGGTAAGTGCACATTACCTATGGACATTTTTTGAGTACTTGGTGGACATCATGTTGACTTGATGTTGGTAGGCCATTACTCTGAGTATTTGGAGAATATCATGCGACTTGATATTCTGTGATAAATACTTTTAAATGAAGCTCGTGAGTTTGTGAATAGAATCACCGATAGAGGCAATCCACAGTGGATAAAATCACCGATTGAGGAAATCCACACACTGAAGCTCATGAGTTTGTGGATAGAATCACTGATAGAGGCAATCCACACGAGAGCTAGTGGATAGAATTGCCAATTGAGGCAATCCACACCCTGAAGCTCATGAGTTTGTGGATAGAATCACCGATAGAGGAAATCCACACAAGAGCTTGTGGAACAAATCACTGATTGAGGCAATCCACACCCTAAAGCTCGTGAGCTTGTCGATAGAATCGCCGATTGAGGCAATCCACACAATGAAGCTCGTGATGTGTGGATAGAATCGCCAATAGAGGCAATCCACACAAGAGCTTGTGGATCAAAACACCGATTGAGGCAATCCACACCAAAGCTCATAAGAGCTTGTGGATCGAATCACCAATAGAGGCAATCCACCCGAGAACTTGTGGATCGAATCGCAGATGGAGGCAATCCACTTGAGAACAACTTTCACAATTTATGAACTTATTATGATGTGAATTTTATCTTTCCTAGCTAAGAGGGAGTGTTGATGTTTATAGCTTCGATAAGATAAAATGATCTTAACATTGAGTAAAATAAACATCATTATGAGATAATATTATTCTATATTATATATATATATATATATTAAAGATATTATTATATATATCAATATACATATATGTTTATTATAGTTGATGAAATAAATAATATTTATATTATATATCATACTGATTGATATCAGTTTAAATCAAATAAATGAAACAAATTAATATCGGTTACAAATACCGATTTGTATCAGTTATACATATTACAATATGTATTGATAAAAGAAACCGATTAATATCGGTTGTTATGAGTAGTCAGACTGCAGTCATGCGTTAAACATTAGTTGGAATACACACGGGTGCATTATAATATCACCTTGTCATAAGACCGATCTCTGGTCAGTTTGGTAAGACATTTATTAAGCGTCTTGCGCTATCAGTTAAGGATGTCAATTAGTATATCGACTGTTATATTCAGATTAGTGTTATCATCTAATTAAAATATATGAAAAGACATGGCATTATAGAGCCATGTCTCCTCAAAGAGACATGTCTCTATAATGGCATGTCTCATATATATAGTCATTGGTTGTTTTGATAAGATAAGCATATACAACACTATATTGAATGTGAGTCTCATCTATACAGCAGGATATTGAATATTATATATATTTATATATATATTTGTTATTATATTGATAATAAATATATATTCATATATTGTGATTAAATATATTACATATATTGAGGTCATCTAAGAAAAATTAAAATCCACATAATTTGATCCAAAATTTAACATATTTTATGGCAAATTGTAGGCTAAATGCCTAGGATTGGGCGGATGTTATTTTTATCATGTGCCCTGAAAAGATAAAATAAATTATTCCTAATGAAAGGAAGAAAGACTAGTGTGCTCATTACAATAAGGTGCAACATGTGCTTTGTTATGATTTTGGCTATTTAGGGTTTTTTTCTTTTTAATATTTTTATGTTTTCTCAAGATGGGAATGAGCAAAGTGCTCAGACTTTGGTGTATTTTGATTATCTTCATATTTTCAAAAGGATTGAGGTTAACGACTATATCCATAAAGTTCTGGTTGATGGCGGGAAAGTGTCTACCTTGAATTTGAATAAAAAAGATCACAAAATCAATAAAGATATTATAAAAGAAATGTCAGTAGTTATTCATGTTATATGAATATGTGGTTTGTTTCTTACCTGGACACCATGAATACTGATCTTAGTTGGGTTGGTGTTTGGATCGGCATGAAAGAGATTAATAATGTTAATAAAAGGCAAAGTGACACTTGTATTTATTATGATTTTCCACTTTTATTAACAAGTTTTTTGACATGGATAATCACGTGGGTTTTTTTGCTTTGTTTCATGACAGTTGTCATTTCAAATCTCCAGAAAAATTTCTTCTGAGATGTTTGAACATTAGAGCTATTATTAATTGGCATCTTCAAAAAAAAATTCTGAAGGGTTTTTTATCGTCATCTTCAAGAAGCTTCTGAGCTACAAGGAAATGAAAAAAAAAGTCTTTACTGGGTTATGTTGTTAAAAATGGTAGAGGGCCTACTGCTATGACTACAAAAGAGACCCATTCTAATTTTAAAGAAGTTTGTATCATGGGTCACCAGCTAAAGAAGGTTAAACCAAGGGAATGTAAGGAATTGTTGCAAAATGGTAAGCTTTGTGATGAATTTGAGTGGGTGGGGCTTATGAGTTATATTCAAGTCATGAAAGGGTTTAATAACACTTTGTCCATGAAATTTGTTAATTCATGGCATCAAGGAATGTGGCTATAGGGATTGTAAAATTCTATGTGATGTTGGAGCTTATTATCAAAGCTACTGGTCTGGATTGTGTTGGAGACAAGGTGAAGAGAAGGAGTAACGTGAATAATAAAAAACACTTGAAGAAATTATTTGAAAAGGATGAAAAACTAGTGGTTGTTGCTACTGGCAATGAGTACGAGTGCTCCTCTCTCCCTTCTCCTTATTCTCTTGTTTTTTATTAAGTAAAATAGGTTTTACAGGGTTCATGAGACCCAAAATAGAGGTTAAAATATCATAGTTAAAGCATCAAAATAGAGTGAGTTCAAAAGGAAGGACAAGCAAAGAAAGGCCAGAGGAAAAAGAAAGGCTAAACTTCTAAAAAGAAGAAATAAACAGATACAATAAGAAAAGCCAGGGAACTTCAGGATAAGTCTACCATGATTTTGGCTGCCTCGGCCTCCTTAATCTCCATGTTGGTAGCCATCTTTAATTTCATGGATCACCATCTCCAGGTCCTTGTCTTTGGTGTTCTTGGTCTTGGCACGGGTATGCTTGCCTAGCCCCTGATCAATGTTCTGCACAGCCTCTGTTTCCTTGCTAGCCGTGTCCTTCCCAACCAACTTCTCCTCCAGCTTTTCAATTTGAGCATTGGTTTGCTCTCTAGTCCTTTTAAGAGTGTTATAGCTCTGTTTTTCTATTTTCTTAAGGGTTGTTTCAACCCTATTCATGCTTTCCTCCAGTGTTATATCTCCTTATGCTCTTGTTTGTCTGTATGTTATGAAGTATTTTACGCTGGAGGGTACATTTACTACTTTTCATGGGTAACATCTCCCCATTATGAATGACATTAAACATGGAGACAAAATTAATGTGCCCTACTTTCTATTTTTGTCTCTGTGTAATAGTTTCAGTAAGGGAATTTCTTCTCTGCTACACTAGGGTCTGATTTACATTCTCTACCACTTTATGCTTAGTAATTCCCCTATCAGTATTAGATTCCTTACGTAGCCTCAGAAGGAATAAGATCATAGTGCTTGAGTTTCGAAGAGCTCTCTTAATATCAAATTTCTTTGTAGCGACCCTCTCCTTGAGATCTCGAACCCCAAACCTAAAAATAAAAAATTTAGTAAGATCCTAGAACCCTCGGCTAGAACTAGCCCTCCTATGGTGTGTCTTTTGAAGAAACCCTCCTAGACACCACGTATGTTAAGAGAAAAGTGCCTACTAAGAAGCTTGCTTGATGCAGGAGCATCCTAGGATCCTTGGTGCTCTTGTACCAAACAAAAAAAAATGTTTTCTTTTGTTCTTTAACTTGTTTGGAGACTACTCAGTGAAGCACTCTATTGCTCAGGTTTTGTCACTCAGGTATGCTTTTTCTGAGTTGGTCTCTGTTGCTCAGGTTACTGTCGCTCGGGTATGCTTGTTCCGTGTTCATTTTCTGTCATTTGGGTTTGTCTTTTGTTGTTCAGGTATGCTTGGCCCAAGTCATGTTCTATTTCTTGGGGTGTTCTTTTCCTAACTCACTCTATTTCTCCGTCATCCTTTTCCTAAGTTGTTTATTTTGGAGTTGGATCTGGTGGCCGACTTCTGCATTTAATTTGCATGGATTAATTAATGAGGGGTATCTCATTGGGGATTGTGTGGACCTAAATCAGGGTCGGGGGTTTCTCCAATATTTGTTATTGTAGGCCAAAATGTTGGTTGGATTTTGTATTTAATTGGTATTTGTTCTTAGTTTAGGGCATCAAATTGTGGGAGAAGATCGAAGTGTTGGATTTGAGAATCTGGATTGAGAGTTGTATGTCTTGCAGAAGATCTATGATTGATCTTGAGAAGTATCTTTGTATTTGGCTATAATCAGAAAGGCCTTCAAACCCGACATGTTAAATTTAATTGATTATGTATGAAAATAGAAAGCTGAATGTTGATCACATTTTTGTGTATCTGGTTGTTTTCATTGTTATGGTTATTGGCTACAAGTTTGGACAATCCTTCATTGAATCCTCCATCATTTACTACGTCAGGTGGTATCAGAGCAGAGTTTCAATCGTTGGAGGAGTTAGATTTCAAATTGCTAGAGATTTGCGGAGCGAAGATGCCTCCAAAGAAAACTTGCGAGATCACAGAGGAAGAACCGAAGGAGGAATTCAATCTTGAAGATTCTTGAGCTTTACAGAAGTAAGTGCAAGATCTACAAGAGGAGTTACAAAGAAAGAATGTGTCTAGAAAAAAAAAATAATGGTGAAGATTTTGATGAACAAGATCATTTTGAAGAAATTGAAGAAGATGTCAGAGATCCAGAGGAGGCTAGATTTCTGAGAGCCATGTCTAAAATTGGGAAAAGACCTAAGATTGAAGTTTCTACATTTGTTAGAAGCCTTAGGCCAGAAGAGTTGATCGATTGAATTAATGAGATGGATGAATACTTTGAGTATGAAGAAGTGGAAGATCCTGATAGAGTTTGGTTTGCAAAGACAAAGCTAAAAGGTCATGCGAACATATGGTGGAGAGAAGTTCAATTGGAAAGAAGTCAGAGAGGTAAAGACAAGATCATCAGAGAAACCGAATGGTTGAAAAGTTAAATAAGAAATTCATTACAGTCGATTATGAATTGGAGATGCAAACAAATCAGTGCAAGAGTACACCAACGAGTTTTATCAGATCCTGATTAGGACTCAACATTTTGAAGCTGACAAGGTGAAAGTTGCTAGGTATATATATAGCTTGAGACCTAGTATTCAAGAAGAGTTACATACTGTTCGGATGACAACCATAGGAGATGATTATCAGATGGAATTGAAGATTGAGGAGAAGGTGAACAAGAAATTTGAGATCAAACATAATAATTGAAACTGAGGTGCTAAGACTAATGAAACTGCTAAGAGTAAGGTGATGGATAATCCTCAATAGACCGAGGTAGGATCTACCAGTAGTCAAACCACTAAGGATTACAATCATGGGTATAGAAGAAAAGGAAGAAGTGATTTCATCAGTACTTTTTTTTAGTGTGGTGAGAAGAGGACATAGGGACTGGTCATGTCCTCAAAAGAAGTTCACCTTGACGGCTGAGGAAAGCTCAGTGAATGTTGCAGAAGAAGGTGAAGTTATGATCACTAGAAGGTTGGCTACATGTATTAATGAACCACTACAGAGAATAAATCTGTTTAGAACCAGATGTAAGTGCAAGGATAAGGTATGTAATGTCATAATTGATGGTGGCAGTTCTGAGAACTTTGTTTCAGAAGAGATGGTTAGTAAGTTAAATTTGGGAAGAAGAAAACATCCTAATCCTTATTAGATTAGTTCGATACAAGATGTGTCTAAGGTTAGGTTTGAGGAGAAATGCCTTGTTAATTTTAAGATTGGATCTTATTATGATGAGATATTATGTGATGTGTTGCCTATGGATGCTTGTCACCTGTTTCTTGGTATACCTTGGCAATATGACAAACATGTTTAGTTTGATGGTCGTGAAAATACCTATGTGGTGAGGCAGGATGGATCCAAGAAAAAACTGCTACCTTTATAGGAATCAGGGACTAAGGGATGTGGAGTTATCATATGTTGTCTGAATGACAGTGAAAAACATGAAGAAAAGAAAATTTATGAACATATGGGTGAAAGGAAGGAGAAATTGAAGGGAGAAGAGAATCAAACTTCCAAGGGACTTACATAGATAAATAAACATATGACATTTTTGGCTAAGATAGTGCAGCAGATGTTGACACTAGTGACATAGAAAGATGCAAATGATACCAATTTGATCAGGCAGTCAGATGAGAATGTGGCTCATCAAAATAATGATAGTATCAAAAGTACTAAGGATGATCGGTGTCAACTACTGTTAGTTGTAGGAATACGATATGAAAAAAGTAACAGACTGATGAATTTGTCGAATGGGACAATGGACAGAGTCAAGACCGCATGGAATGAAGGGCAAGAGGAGATACAGGTTAAGAACAAGTATGGAATACCTATTCTGATTCCCTTAAGATGTTCATGATTTCCTTTATGGGAACATCTTCTTTACCTGGGGTATCTGATGCACGAGCATCCTAGGATCCTTGGCAATCTTGTATCAAACAAAAAAATATATTTTTTCATTTTTTCTTTAGCTTGTTTGGAGACTACTCAATGAAGTACTATGTTGATCAGGTTTTGTCACTCAGGTATGCTTGTTCCAAGTTGGTATTTGTTTCTCGAGGTTTCATCACTTGGGTATGCTTATTCCGAGTTCATTTTTTGTCGCTTGGGTTTGTCTTTTGTTTCTCAGATATGCTCAGGCCGAGTTGTGTTCTATTCCTCAGGGTGTTCTTTTCCTGAGTCACTTTGTTTCTCGGTCATCCTTTTCCTGAGTTGTTTATTTTGGAGTTGGATTTGGTGGCCAACTTTTGCATTTAATTTTTGTGGCTTAATTAATGAGGGGTCTCTCATTGGGGATTGTGTGGACCTAAATCTGGGTTGGGGGTTTCTCCAATGTTTGTTATTGTAGGCTGACATGTTGGTTGCCTTTTGTATTTAAGTGGTATTTGTTCTTAGTTTAGGGCATCAGATTGTGGGAGCATATTGAAGTGTTGGATCTGAGAATCTGGATCGAGAGTTGTATGTCTTGCAGAAGATCTATGATTAATCTTGAGAAGTATATTTATATTTGGCCGTAATCAGGAAGGTCTTACAACTTAACATGTTAAATGTAATTGATTAGCCATAATAGTAGAAAGCTGAATGTTGATCATATTTTTTTGTATCTAGTTATTTTTATTGTTATGGTTATCGGCTGCAAGTTTGGACAATCCTTTGTTGGATCCTCCATCCTTGACTGCGTCATTGCCCTGCAAAAATTAGGAATACTAAGCTTGGAGACAAAATTAAATATATAGATGCTGATAAAGATGATACTGAAAAGGACACTGACTCTCAAGAAGATCAGAAGAAGGAAGATTTGGGAGATAAAATATAGGATACAAGCCTTGGGGAGTGTAGATATGCTAGGCTAAGGTTTAAGAAATAAACCAAAGGAAAAAATCCTTCAGGAGGAAGTGGTCCCTGAAACAGACCAGGATTATGAACCTAAAGAGAGTGAAGACATGAATAGCTCTAATGAAGATGACGATAATAATGAAAAAGTTGATGAAGAGCTAGAGGCTATGGAGGGAGACAAAACCCTAGAGATTACCTTTGATCTAGATGATGTTGAGGAGATGGTGAACTAGACATGTTCTTCCCATGTTTCTCATATGAAATAAAACATGAAAGATAAATCTCCTACCCTCAATCTGGAAAGTGAAAAGGTCAATTCTACAATGACCGAGTTGTTGGAAATGGAGAAAAGGTTCCATACAATCTTGAAAATTCCACCCATGATGTTGTTCCTAAAGAGGACTTTATTTTTTTTATATCTTCTTTGTGCAAGTTAATCAACAGAATTATGAGGAAGGTTGTCATTGGGGTGACCACAAGAAAGAGAAGGTTAAAGAAAAAAGCCAAAGGATTGAGAAAGGATGGTAAAGAGACGAGGAACCTGAGGAAGCTGAAGTTGAAGATTGGATGAAGGATCTCAACCACCTCTCAAATGATTGGGACACTATTTCTAGCCTTAAATGATCTGCATTGTATCTTTGTTATGTTATTACTGGTTTTCTTTCAAGAGTGATGTTTATATGGATAAACCTTTCTATGTTGTTATTTTTTGTAGTGATAACTTTCACTGGGATATTGTGTTGCTTCTCCTCTATAGAAAAGGTCTTTTTGGTTATTAGAAATTGATGATAGCTAGGAATAATGAATTGATTAGTATCTTAAGTAGTGTAGCAATAGAACATAGAACTTCTCAGATGGTTTTTTATTATTTTTCCCTTTGATGGCTTTGTGGCTCCCAGTTGTAATAGCCCGAAGTCTGGTTTTTTTGTTGTTGTAATAATTGAATATTGTTTTTGGGTTTAGGGCCCTTTCCTTTCCATCTTAATCAAAAACATTTATTTTTATAAATAGACTAGATTATTAGAATGTTAGTCTTAACTTAATTTTTATTAGTTACATTTTATTAATTGTGATTGATAAATATCATATTACAAATTTATGTAACATTTATTTTGTTTAGATCTTCTTTCAATCTTTCCTTATTGAATTATCATTATAAAATATATTTTATTTTTTGTGATAAATTATAATGGTAAAAATGAAAAATTACATTTTTTAATTAGAATGTTCATTATCTGATTGCAAATTTACACGTGACACATATTTGGTCAAATATACCTCGTGATATTATCTTAGTATATCTATGTGTATTGTAAATTATAGCATAAACAACTTCTTAAGCTTATATTTAGTCAGAATATATTTTCAACATAATGTGTATCACGCCATGTACATAAGTGATTTAAACTTGCACCAATAATATAGCTGAATACGAAGCGCTTCTGAATGGTGTTAAACTTTCTCTTGAATGGAGAATCTCTGAGTTGCATATCTTTGGAGATTCTCAGCTTGTCATAAACCAAGTAAATGATGATTATTAGACCAAAGATGACAAGCTAATTCCCTATAAGAAGATGATAGACTCACTCAGGAAATATTTCACCTCTGTCACATTTTAACAAATTCCTAGAGCTGAGAACAAGGCTGCTGATGCCATGGCTACTCTGGCATCCATTTGGCAACTAGAAGAGCATGAATCATGCTTTGAGTTCCTGGTGGAAGAATTGTGCCATCCTACCTACAATTCCCCTGATGACCATGTCATTTACACTGTGGTCGGTCATGATTCCTCCTGTTAATCCACCTTCTTTTCCTATCTCCATGATCAAATTATCCCTAAAAATCTAACGCGCAATGAGAAGCACCAACTCATCCGTAATGCCTCACACTTTACCCTCATCCCTGGTGACTTGTATAGGAAGGGTCTTGACGGAACTCTCCTTAGGTGTCTAGAAATAGAGGAGTCAGAAAAAGCATTAGTTGAAGTTCACGATGGCATATGTGGATCACACTCTAATGGTCTTGCGCTAGCTCCGAAATTGCTTAGGGCTGGCTACTATTGGCCTACCATGCAAGCTGATGCTATTCGATATTCCAAGTCCTGCAAAAAATATCAACTACATGGGAATCTCATTCATGCTCTTGGATGTGAGGTCATTCCCTCTGTTACCTAATGGCCATTTCAGCAATGGGCCTTTGACTTGGTAGGTAAGATCCATCCTAGTTCTTCAAGTGGGCATAAGTTCATCATTACAGCTACTGAATATTTTACCAAATGGGTTGAAGCTATCCCACTGTCAG
>MU225559.1:1001473-1027942 GCA_018584345.1 Thuja plicata | reverse complement strand
ATCCTAAGTCTTTATTTATTTAAAAGGAATTCCCTCCCCTTTTATTAAATAAAAAGACCCCACCTTTCCTCTTATCCTAAGTTGCACAAATAAAGCATTATTCTTATTTTATAAAAAGGAGAAAGGAACTTTTTGTCTCACATGAGGCTCAAAAGTCAACACTTCACTCTCATTGGAGGAGACTTGTGCACATGGATTTCTTCTCTTTGATGCTCCATCACTGATTAAATCTTTTGCCTCTTAATCTCCATGGTCCATTTTCCCTCATTTCCTATAAAAGAATAACTCTCTCCTCATTTACATAAGCATCTTTTGAATACTAACCTTATGCTGAAGGATTACTTGGAGGATTTAGAGCTTTTGAAGACATTCTTACATTTAGCTTCCATTTCTTGCATCTTAGCTTCATATCCATGCTTTCTTGGATTAGTTTCATTTTCATTCTCTATAGTAACTCATCTAGCTTAATTAGTAAGGATTTGTAACACTTGTTTTTCCATTTTTAGCTTAGTTGCATTGTTCCTTCTTTACATAGCTTAGTTTTCATTTCTCATCCTTGGTTTATTTGCATTTATACTTTCATTTGATTCTTGAGGACATTTGCACTCTTGCTCTTGTCTCCTTTAGAATCTCCCATTGCATGGTTTATTAGCAAGGTCATAGGCTTAATTAGCTCTAGCTAAGAGCAATACTCAAAATAGCCTTGCACTCCATGCCTAGGGAGCTCTAAACTGATTTCTCAAGGTTTCCAATCCATGGATCCTCTTGGAAGCAATGGTTTAGAGAAGTTAACCACTTGAGGATTTAATTTTACATTGCTCCTTGGCAATTCTATTTGACCTCCAGCGACTCGAGCCACTCAAATCCACCTCCAGATTAACCTGGCTCTCCATAATTTTTTTTTTGGGGCCTATAGTCCATCTCAGGGGTACTATCAGCCTCTTTCCCCTTAATGTACTCCACAGACTCAAAGACAGATGATTCCTCCTGACCTTCCTTCCTACTGGGAGGGTGTTTTACACTTTTTTTGTGGGTTGTAGCTTTTTTATCAGCCATCACAGGCTCCTATTTGATACGAGTGGACTGGGAGGAGGTAGGGGTGGTCTTTTTAGTTTTGGATATGGGCTCCTCCTAGGGAAACATCTGGATAATCAAAGGGGGTTGGGGTGCTGAGAAGGTAGCTTTATGAAACTAGTAAAGGCAGAGGAGGAGGCCTTGATGAAGGATAGCTCTATCAAGGTTAGCTTGAATATCGAGGACATTGCTCTCAATGGAGTGCAAGAGATAGAAAGGAATGGAGATTAAATCTTTGTTCCTAATATGAATCAGGAATGGAAAGTGTTAGTTGTAAAACATAGTGAACTTACCTTCCAGTGTGAAGTACTTCATCACGATGAGACAAATTTTTCAGCTAGAAATCTGGCAGCTCCTCCCTGTTGAAACCCCCATGTTTTCTCACCATAAGCTCACCGTCCTTGAAAAATTATTTGAGGCTGGTAGGGTTGGCAGTCTGACTGGTCTTTTTGTATTTCCTCCCCGCTATAGGGAGCCCCGTTGCCTTGGATATGATCTCTTCATTCAGCTAGAAGTGAATGCCCCCAACTGAAACACTCCTTTTTTTCTAGTATTTGATGAATTGCTTGGATATTCGCTCGTCATGTCCACCTTTCATTCTTTCCATGAAACCCCAAATGCCAGTTTCTTTGCAGTAATGAGTCACCAACGTATCAGAAGTGAAAGTCTCATCGATGTTATCAGGCTCAATGTGAAGAATGTTGCCTCCCATTTCGAGGGTCTGCTCTTCCTGTGCCAGAGTATCTTTGAGGTCTGAGAGTGGAGCATTTTTGTAGGCCATAAAAAACCACTTGTAATCATAAACCCTTTCCCAAGAAAGCCTATACATAAAAATCTGGTCTTGAAAATTTTGGAAACCGGGCTGCGTACCGCCAGATCTAACAGATCTCTAAGCGCCATTAAAAGCAATAATAGCATTAATATCAAGGATAGCCCAAAAAACCATTTGATTTAGATAGCTCTTACTCCACACATTCAAAAAGTAATGATAATTATTTATGGGAATTTGATTTTTTCTTTTCATAATCGTGAAATTCACCCGAACATGCCAGCACGTGACTGAGTAAGAATCTGTAATGAATATGATAGTTTGGCACATTTAAACTATAGTATTCATTTCTCCCATTATGAGTTGTTGAGTCACCAGAGGTAAGTCACTAATCACCCTCCAACTATTGAGTTTGATTTGTTTTAGGCCATGTGTAGCCATTGAGTCGGCGACCGAATTCCCCTCCCTGTACATGTGGCCTAAAGTCATGCATTGGAAGTTGTTGAGAAGTTCACAGATCTCCAAAATGATAGGTCTAGCATGCCATCTTGCACTAGCACCACTATTGATGGCCTCAACAACCACTTTGGAATCCCCCTTGATTTCCAGCAGTCTTAGGTTCATTTGTTCCGTGAATTTAATCCCCCAGAGAAGGGGCATTCCTTCCGCTTAGGTGATAGTGCAGTTAATTATAGGACCAGCATAAGCCATCAGACAAGTTCCATTGTGATCTCTTATTACTCCTCCCCCTCCATGACCAAGGTTATTAACCGCCCCATCAAAATTTAATTTGGTCCATCCTCTGGGAAGGGCGGTCCATCTGGTAGTATTCCTAGCTATCCTTTTTGCATCATCAAACCTGGTGAACCCATCTAGGAGGTTCTAGTTGTTGGCAATTATAACTTCCCAGGCAGCAGGAGGATAGGCAAGGAGCTTCCAATTAGCCATTCTGGAATTCTCACATAGGAGTTTAGTTCCAATATGGAGACAGGTCTCAGGCTGGTTACTAATCTCTCTGAAAATCCTGTTGTTCCTTTCCTTCCAAATGGTCTAGCATATGTGAGGGGGAAGCATAGGCCAAAGGAGTTGGAGTAGGGGGTGATTGGAAGGGGATCTCCAATTTTTAAATTGATGAACATCTCTGTCCAGGGCCCACAAGGTACCCAATTTTTTGATGATCCCTTGCTAGATGCTGGTGGCATATTCACAGTGGATGAAGAGGTGTTTTACCATTTCTTCCTCCTCCTTACATAGGACACATCTGTTAGCCATGGAGAAGCTTCTTTTTATGAGATTATCTTGGGTTAGGACCTTACCATGCATTAGAGTCCATGAAAAGAAATTAATTTTTGGCATGAGCTAGGGGATCCACACCAACTTCCAATCTTCTAGGTTACTCTCCTCCTTCAGAAGAAGATTGTATGCAGATTTAATAGAGAAAGTACCCGCCTTGGTGGGGGCCCAGATAATAGAATCATCATTCCCCAAAATTATAACATTAGTTAGGTTATTCCATAAGGTCCTTGGCCAAGTGTTGCATGTCCGATCTGTCCCTTGTCCAATTAGGAATATCCATCCAGTCTCTACCATTGATGTAGTTGGAGGCTCTATTACCCAGGTTCAGTCTGAGATAGTCTGTAAGGGGTTTGAATCTATGGCCCAGGTTAGGTTGATTCATGATCCAGTGGTCATTCCAAAATTTGATGGATCTCCCATTTCCAATTTTCCAGAAAGCTCCCTTAGACAGAAGGGTCTTACATTTACATATGTTCATCCATAGTTTGGATCCACTGGGGAGGTCACTATTATGGAATATCCTCCCATAGGGATGTCCTTGGAGGTACTTAGCTTCCATTAATCTGCACCAATCCACTTTTCCCTCTATGAGCTTCCATGCCACCTTCATAGTAAGGGCCTTATTCATCAGACCTATTTTCTTTAGGCCCAGTCCCCCCATTTTTTTTGGGAGGCAAACAGTGTCCCAATTGACAAGCAAAATCTGCCTCTTTTGTTTAGACCCCGCCCACAGAAAGGTTCTCTAAATCTTTTCCATTTTATCGTCCATGTTGCTTCTCATTTTGAAAAGGGAAAGGAAGTAAACAGGGATCCCTTGGAGAGTGGAGGCCACCAGCTGAAGTTTTCCAGCATTGCTTAAAATCTCCCCCTTCCAACTAGCCAGTTTCCTCTGGGTTCTTTCAAGGATGGAATTCCAAAAATCTTGGGACACCTCTTTGACCGTGAGGGGAAGGCCAAGGTAGGTAGAGGGGAGTGAAGCTGCTAGACAACCCAAAATTTTAAGTACCTTATTTTGTAACTCCGCAGGGGTATTGAAGAAGAACAGTTGGCTCTTTTGATAGTTAATACACTATCCACAAGCCCAAGCATAGATTTCTAGAATTTGTTTCCATTGTCTGGCCTCAATGACAGAGGAATACCCAAAGAGGAAAGTGTCATCAACAAACTATTCCAACACCACCTGAGGGAGGGTAGAAGTCAGTTTGATGCCTTTCATTCTTCCCATAGCGGATAGCATACATAGGTTCCTACTAAGCACATCAGCCACCATAATAAAGAGGTAGAGGGAGAGAGGGTCTCCCTGTCTAAGACCCTTCTCCAGAATAAAATAGCCACCAGGGGAGCCATTAACAAGAACAAAGAAGCTAACTGTTTGAGTACATTCTTGTATAATTTGGATAACCTTCTCATTAAAGCCCATTTTAGCAAGGATTTTAAGCAGAAAAGACCAGTTAACTTTTTCATAAGCTTTAGAGATATCCAGTTTAAAAGTCATACCTGGGATTTTTCTTCTATCTATAGAATGGATAATTTCATCGGTGGCAATGGTCACATCCAGGATTTGTCTACCCGACACAAAACCTTTTTGAGTATTGCAGATGATTTTATCAAGAAGAGGCTTGATTTTTCCAATCAAGATTTTGGTAAGGATCTTGTAGAAGGTATTGCATAGGCTAATGGGTCTGAAATCCATCATAGTAGTAGGATTGTAATGCTTAGGGACCAGCACAATGTAGGTTTGGTTATGTTGTTTGAGGAGGCACCCAGTCCTGAAGAAGTCTCTGGCAGCTCTGGTAACATCAATCCCCACAATTTCCTAGTATTCCAGAAAAAATGACGGAGGGAAGCCGTCGGGTCTGGGGCTTTATAAGCTCCCATAGAAAACACCGCCTTCTTGACCTCATCATCAGAGACCCGCTTAGTAAGCATGTCATTATCACTAAGAGTAATAGCACTTTGAATATGGTCTAGGAGCTGGTTTTGGATGCTGCTTGGACATGTAGGGCCTTTTTCAAAGTACAGTCCCTTAAAGTAGTTAACTACAGCCTAGTTAATTTTATCCTTTTCCTTGACTTCGTTCCCTCCTTCATTGATAAGAGAAGAGATGGTATTTCTTCTTTTATGGATGCTGGCAGACCTATGGAAGAAGGCAGTGTTTCTGTCCTCTTCAGCAAGCCACTAGATTCTAGATCTTTGCTTCCAGTAGATTTCTTCTTTTTTTAGGGTTTCCTGCCACTTGTGCCTAGTCAATTCCTCCACCTAAATCTGGGGTGGGTAGCTTCTAGATGCCAGTTGGGCCTAAAGAGAGTCTAAGGTTTCAGAGAGATCCAATTTCTCTTTGTAGAAGTCTTTGAAGTTGTTTTTGCTCCACTCTTTAACCTCCCTTCTGATGATTTCTAGATTTTGGGCTATTCTGAACATAGCAGTACCCCTGATATTGGTCTTCCACAAGAACTTCACTTGATCTCTGAAAGATGGGTGAGAGAACCACATAATTTCAAATCTAAAGGGCGTCAGGTTGGCCTTAGGAGTGTCAAGCCAGCATAGCAAGAGGGGGTTATGATCTGAAGTAGTTCTAGGGAGGGAAGACAAGGAGGAATTCATGCAAAGGTTCCATGAAGAGGAGGCTAGGACCCGATCAAGACTCACCTAGATTAGGTGGGAACCCTTGCTATTATTGGACCAAGTGAAGGGGCTTCCCTTCAGAGTGATGTCCAAAAGACCAGTGGAAGATATAAAATCATCCAACTCCCCCATGCTATCCAAGTAATCCATAAGGCCACCACACTTTTCTGAGGGATAAAGGGGGGTGTTGAAGTCCCTTGCCAGAAGGAAGTTTGTTGAACTATCCTGATTCAACCAATGGCCAAGATCAACCCACAAGGAAGCTCTACCATACCTGGTGTTAGGTGCATAGATATTGAAGGTGGTCCATTCAATTCAATTCTTCCTAAAGGTGATAGCAAGAAAGTTAGGGGAGGAAGCAACCAGCTGACCTGTTATTCTATTAGGGTTCCAGAGCATAGCAATACCACCAGACACACCTACAGCTTCAGAGTAGAGGAAAGCAGCCCCTAGTCAAAGATAAGGCACCAGGGTAGTGAAATTACTAGTAGACATCTTAACCTCTTGTAAGAGTAGGACATCTAGCTTGAGATCAAAGATGTAGTGTTTGACAACATTTTGTTTTAGGGAGCTGTTCAAACCCCTCACATTCTAAGAGAGACAATTCATCTTTTATTTTTAAAACTAGATTCCAGGGTTTGCTTCCTACCCGCTGCAACATCCCTTGTAGACCCTCTTGATCTCCTTGCCCATTTTGAAGGCCTTCCTCTGGGTGTTTCCATACCTACATTGGCCTTTTTGGAATTGTTTTTCTTTTTCTGTGTTTTCCAATCCCCATCCTCATCCTCTGAACCATCTAGGGAGTTGGAGGGGTTCTTCTTCACAACCTTTGGGGGGGTTTAGTAGCTAGGTTTGGGGCTTGTAACTCAAGAGAAATCACAATGGTAGGCTATTTCTCCTTAGTGGGATTAGTCCTCCTCCCCTCAGGGGGGGCATCATGGGGGATGTTACCGGTGCCGCCAAAGGTTGGGGACCAGGTTCCTTTGTAGATAGATCAGGAGCAGAGCACCGCATATATAACTCCCGGAGGGGGACAATCTCACCTTCCTCAGGTGCTAAATCATCTGAGTTCGTTTCGATAGCCACCAAGGGTGGCCTCAACTCTAGATTTTCCTCTTCACCTAATGAGGGAGGAAACTCAACTATTCCTTTGGGAGGAACCTCAACTATTCCTTTGTCCTTGTTCCCTTCTTTTTCTCCCAACTTGGGGTAATTGCAAGTATCACTACTGTGGCCTCTTCTATCATAGTTCTGATAGAAAAGGGTAGAATTTTCATACACCAGTGCTTGGGTCCATTTACCCAGTTTAGATTTCAAAATAACAAAGTTGGGTAGGATTTTATTCATAGAGAAATTCACACAAAATCTAGCAAAAACCAACCTGGATTTAGAGCGGTTCACCTGGTCTGCTATGATGAAGGAACCAAAGGATTCACCTATCCATCAAAAAACTTTCTCATCCCAATATTCAAGTGGGAGGCCAGGGAGACAGACCCAAACTGGAGTCATTCTAGTTAGATCCGTCACCAAATTGAATCCAGGTTTCCATTTTGCAAGGGCCAAGAAGTGCTTCCCATAAACCCATGAGCCCGACAGCACACTGGATAGGTCCTCAAGAGTGGTATAATTAAACAAGAAGAGTCCTCCTGGCATAGCAGAAACAAAGATAGAACCCTTGATCTTCCACTGGTTAGACACCCATTTCCTAACCATTTCTATGGTAGGTTGAAAGTTGAAGAATCGACCAAGTAGGGCTAGCTAAAAGTCAGCCATCATGTGATTCACCATTGAGTCTGGGAGTGACAGTTCAGTGCCTTCCTTAGTCTGAAAAAAATCCACCAGAAGATCCACCAAAGATTGTTGAGCTTCTCCAACAAGGGCTCCTTTCCAATTAGGTTTAGGAGACAACTGGGAATCAATCAATGAGGATGCTTTTTGAGATTCCTCCATTGACTCAAGGGCTCGGATCACGACAGAGGGAATCTGGGGTCCATCAAGGCTAGAAGGTGGGACAGCATGGGGGGTAGTCTCACCCCTAGGGGAGGTAGGTATGGGAGCCTACAGTTTGAATTTCGAGCTTTGAGCGGGAAAGTTGTAGAGCAGAAAGTTGTCGGCGATCCCGGAGGATGTTGTATTGAGAGAAATTAATAGAACTGAGAATCTGAATTTGAAAGTGGATGTATCCTGAAGAGAGGTGAACCACTATAAATTTATTGTCTTCTTTTATGTGTGTATGTTTCGACTGCTATTTTTTTTTCATTTATTTTTCATTTCTATTTAAATTCAAAATCAACAATTGGTATCAGAGCTATGGTATAATAGTTGTTTGTAAATCTTGAAGAACTTTCAAGAAGATGGATGAATCAACTCTGTCTGATTGAGCTCGAGCTATCATGTCTATGTCCTATAGCTATCAAGAAAGTCAAGCTGAACTGGAAGCATCTCTATCACCTTGGCCAAATAATTATGAGAAAGTCTCTTGTTGTTTATTTAGCTGTGAAAGATGCTCTTTTGGAGGATGGGATCTTTCTATAAGCATAGACCATGATTGGACATGAAAGAAGAAAGTGTCTTTTGCATAGACTATTAATATTATTTACTATGATAGAGGTGCATAAGATGAAGGGGCAGAAGACATTGTGGCTAACATAATGGAAGGCACAACTGGTGCAAAAGGTAATGCCAATATTGTGGTTTCTGAGACCAAGAGAAGAGGCCTATGTAATGGCCAAGAAGAGGGTCACGAAGCCCAAGTTGTTGTCGGGCCTAGTGATGAAGAGGTGCTGATATTATTTCTTTCTCAACTCTTGATGAAACTGTGGGATGTATTAATGAAGATCTAGTCATAGAAGAGAAATGTTTAAAGGATAGATGTGATGTAGAACCAGGGTTACATGATGTAGAACTAGAGGTATGTGATCCAATTCTAGTCAAAGAAGAGAGTAGTGGAGGATTTTGGAACTTTGATGGGTTGGTGAAGGTCCTTGATTCAAAATTAGAGTATGTAATTGAAGCCTATCAATGAGATCTAGACAAATTCTACACGAGACTAAAGAAAGAGACAGGGGTGACCCCTGTGGTTGCAAGCCAAGTGTTGAAAGAACTTCCCAATTCTTAGGGAGCGGGTGTGTTAGTAGTGCAAGATTCACTCCAATGCATTGGCAAGGTCATCAACAAATTTAGTAGCAGCAATATTTGGCGTAGAACCACCATCTTGAGTAAAGTTATTTCTCATCCTGGAGACCACATTCAAAAATGCCTCTCTTCAACGATCTCTTCAAACCATAAACTATAGACTAGTGGTGCATTGGGTCCTATACACATAGGAGGCTCAAGAAGAATCATGAGAGGTGGGAGACATATCACACTATGGGAAATTCAACTACCATACCAGACAACTATCTAAACTTCTCTCTTCCGCAATAATTTAAACATGATGCCACATGAACCATTGACACCTCGGGGAAAAATGATATTGGTCACTGCTCATGTAACACTCCCCTACGTGGCCATCAAAATAGAGAGAATATGGTCAGTTTACGACCTCCTCAATGTATTGAAAGGAGGACAGTGGATGGCACATTGAGAAGCATTAATCTATTTCCATCAAGTTGCTTTTTAATCGCATGGTACCCGATATACAGGAAATTGATGAAAGACAAATCAGCTGTGAATTCTTGGGGGTATAAAATGACTGGATCTTGTTTCACAGGCATGAGATTGGATTTTGTTATGGCTAGGAGTTTGTTCTATTGTAGGCTTGTTAAGGGGAATCACAGTGGTGTATTCAAAATGACTAAGAGCATTGGGATTTTCCCTTATTAAGGTTTCCACATTAAAAATCTATGTGTCAATGGGCTTGAATGTTGTGAATTGTTTATTATTAAGTAAAACAAGTTTTACAGGGTTCCTAAAACTTGAAAGCAGTATCATGAAGCATAGTTTAAGATGAAGCAAAATAGAAAAGATAGAACAAGCCAGGAAAAGGCCAAAGAAAAATAATAGATTCTACAAAAGCAAAAAAAACCAAGGACCCTCATGAAAAATCCACCATCAGAGTATCCGCCTTGGCTTTGAACATTTCCATGTTGGCCACAGACTCCTTGATATTTTGGAAATCCAATGCCATGTCCTTGTCCTTGATCTTCTTGGTTCTGGCTTTGTTGCGTTGACTGAGACCCTGTTCAGTATTCTGATCGGTCTCCACCTCTGTATTGTCCACTTCCAACCCATCTAATTTAGCCTCCAGCTTCTCAATGATAATGCTAGTTTTCTCTTTAGAGGGCTTTAAGATATTATAGCTTTGCTCGGAAATATTCTTAAGGGTAGATTCGACCCTATTCATGTTCTACTCCAACTTTTTCACTCTGCTATTAATCTTCAGATCCTCTGTGGTCTTCTCCCTATTATCCTTTTCCTTGTTGTTGGTCCTTTTTTTGAGGTCCTCCACCTCGTAGAATAACCATTTGATGGTTCTGTAATTATCAACCATGATGTTACGGGAGTTATTAAGTAGGTCCATTTCAAACTCCCTAGCATTATCATTTAGCACCAATAAATAAGGGTCGATGAGCTCATCCATCTTGATTTGGCCTCGCTCCCTCTCAATAACCTTAGGGTTTATGATTTCTCTAGTAATCCCCATCTTTGATTTTTTCACATTGAAATTGTGCCACCCAATAATCTTCCCATGTTCATCCATGTACCAACAAAATTCATTATCCTACCTGTCATGCTTCTCCGTATCATGTGGTTGAGAGAGCTGAGGGGAGTGGGGAGTCTGATTAGTGTCTTGGTAGTCGTCTTGGAGCTTTCTCTTTATATTTTGACCCAAAATAGGGGAAACACTACGGGTGTTGTCCACAAGGGTTTTTTTTTCCTCTTTCAAATCCCTCTTCCCGTCCTTGTTGTTTTTACCCATGGTAGAATTATTCCTCTATGTGCCTTTGCTGCTAGTTATTCCTCCCTCCTCCTCTGTATCCATATCCTCTTTAATGTATTCCTCAGAAGAGATAATCATGGTGCTCCATTTTTTGGGGGTAACCAATTTCTCTTTTTTGGTGCTTTTCAAACTCACTCTTCACTTTTTAGAGGTCAAACCCAGAGTTTTATTTTTCATTTCATACTCCTCTTCATCGTCAGAATGCAGATCCCTACTGTCTTCCATCTCCGAGGGGATTTAATCTGAGCCATAGACCTCCACCTCGTCTTTTTTAACCACCTCATTTCCTAAGGTTTGTGCCTTAAAGTATTTATAGATTAATAATAGAAGGCCCTCATGTAGGGAAGGGTTAGCTATGGAATTCTCTCTATAACCATTTATATTGTCATTAATTGAAGCATACAGGTAAAAGGGAATGGACACCTTCAGTAGGACAAAGTGATAGGTGCAGATTCTATCAAACCTGGTATCTAGCATTATGTAGTAGATGATGGCTCATAACACAAACCACTATAGTCTCTTTAGCCCTTTTGGAAGGTAGTGGGTGCCGACCTTGGTAAGCCCTTTATTTTCCTCATCATTTATGAAAAAGTTGTTTATAGCCGAGTCTGAGAGTTTCCTATCTTTGTAGAATTTATTTCCCACAATAGGAATCCCTGTGACCACTGAGATAACCTCCTCAGTCATCGTAAATATTTTTCCATTTATCTCAATTCTTCTCTCATCCCAGTTCTTGATGAACATATTCATCATAGTCGGCTTCCCACCGTGAAGCCTCTCAATGAAGGTGGAAATGCGGCCACTTTGAAGATACTTCCAAATTTTGGTGCGTTATTTCCATTTTTCCAAAGGTTCCCTCCTATGCCTTTCCCCACCCATCTCAAGAAACGCAGGATAGAAAGAAACATAGAGGCTCAAACTAGAATGTTGTGGATTGTTATTTTTCTTTACACTTTACTTTATTGACATTGATCGGTAATTGCAGTATTAATTTACTAATACTCGCCAAACACTATATGACTAAAGTTTGAGATGCAAAATACATTTCACTGAGTTGAATTATATGTTTGAAATAATTTTTTAATTCATCTAGAGGAATTTGGGACTGTAGGATAATTGGGAGCTAACTGATTCACCCCCCCCCTCTCAATTATTCTAACAGTCAAGTTCATGGTTTGGCTTGTAAAGATCTGCATAAGATTGGTTATTATCATTTATAGAATGTATTACCAATTGTTGCAGTAAAAGGTAGGAGAAAATTAGTCTAAATCCTTGATCCATTGTCAAATTTACTAAGAAGTAATAAATTGTGAAAGGTACACCCACGTGAGTCTATGGAGCTAAAAGAAGGAGGATCAAATCCTCATCAATTAGACTTTTCCTTGTTTGAATAAGGTCTTGGGAATCATAGAGTCAAGAATCAATGCTTAATAGAGGTTCTACAAGAATAATCTCTAACAAAGTGCTTGCTAAGAATTCTATCCCTATTAAGATAAGAAAGACTAAGCCTAGAGACAAAAGAAAGTATGTTGATATTGATAAAGAAGAATCAGAAGAGGAGATTGATTCTCAGGAAGGTTAGAAGCTGGAAGTCTTGGGAGATAAAAGATATGATACTAGTTCTTGGGAGCGTAGATCTACTAGGTTGAGGTTCTAGAAGGAAATTAAGGAGAAAAATCTGGGGAGGAGGTGGTCCCTGAAACTAACCTAGATTATGAACCAGAAGCGAGTGAAGATATGGATAGTTCAAATGATAAAGATTATGATAATGAAAAGGTAAATAAGGAACTTGATGATACTAAGGAAGACAATACCTCATAGATTACTATTAATTTACATGATATTGAGGAGATGGTTAACCTGCCTTGTTCCTCCCCTCTTTCTCATAGTGAAGATTGTATGAAAAATAAGTCTCTGACCCCCAACATGGAGAGAGAAAAGGACAATACTAAGATGAATCATAGGATGGACCTCCAAAAAAGACTGGATTCTCCCAAAAACTCCACTCCTTAGGTTGTTTCTAAAGAGGAACTTAGTTCTTCTATTTCTTCTCTATGTAGGTTGATCAATAGTTTAATAAGGAAAGTTGTGTTTGGAGTGGCTACGATACAGAGAAGATTGTGTAAAAGCACCAAGGAGATGGACACGCATGGGAACGAGGAAGATGAATCTAAGGAAGTTGATGTTGATGACTGGAAGAAGGATCTAAACTTCTTCTCAAATGACTAGGAGGCTATTTATAGCTTTAACTGATTCTGTTTATATATATGTTATGCTACAACTAGTATTCTATTAAGATTGATGTTCTTATGGTTAAAATTTTTGATGCTATTATTTTTTGTAGTGATAGTTATAACTGGGATAATGTGTTATTGTCCCTTTATAGCTGAGGTTTCTTTTGTCATTGGCAAATGTTGCTAGCTAGTGATATCAACTTGAATAGAAATTTTAATAGTGTAGTGTTAGGTGGTAGAACTTTCCCGGCATCACTTTTGATTATTTTGCTTTATATGTCTTCAGGAACTTCCGACTGTAATGGCCTGAAGTCTATTTATTTGGTGTTTGTTGTAATCTTTTGATGTTGTTATTTGGGTTTAGGGCCCTTTCCCTACTATCTTAATAAAAAAACTATTAACATCAAATACAAATGCAAAATTCATTTACATTATTTTAAGTAACATTACAAAAGCTTACTTAGCCAACATTCTAGATATAATCTTGAGTTTAGTAGTTTGCAATATCCTTAAAACCTTTAGATAAAGTATTATTGTGTTAGATTAAGTTTACCAATATATAGTTTTGATTTGTCTATTTTGTTTTCCAATTATCTCCTGGAAACTTGAAATAAGCAACCAAACCTACGCTTTTGCATGCATCCATCTAGTGGATCACTAGTCTTGGCATTGTCATATTCACCTTCTAGCATGCCTTCACTCCTACTCACTATCATACCATTCTTATCATTCTCACTCATTGCAAACTCAAAACAATCAAAATTACAAAAGAATAAAGGGCATTTCCAATACAATAAAGGTTAATTAACACTACACAATATTTGTTGATTAATGAAGTTCAATTTATTTAAATAATATATGAAAATAATCTATTTTATTTGAACAATACTTGTAACTTCTGATCAAACATATACCAACAATATTGTTAATGTTTGTAGCTTCACTTGTATGATCATTAGAATACATATAATATATGTTGATTAATAGTAATATAATATATATGCTATATTATTATTAATCGTATAAAATTTAATATTTAATATTAAATTATTATTCTTAATAAATAATTGATTGATGAAACATTATAGGATTTATTAAAATATAATTAATGGGAAGAGGCATGTCCTTTCTTATAAATAATAATGAATAGATATGTCCCATGAAGGGACATGTCTCTCCAAACCTCATTCCCAATATAAATGAAAGAGAGATTGTTGCATTTGGAAAATACATACTTGCGTGGGGTCAATCGGTGGTCAAGAAGGCCGATGGCCTAGGGAAAACACCTTCATTGCACTAAGAAGGGGGTTCTACCTAGCATCTCTCTTTGGGAGAGTGCTATTACATTTTGTAGCTATCCTAAAATTTTACATGGTATCAGAGCCAGACTGCAAATGTATGAGAGTAGTTTGTTGATGGTGAATGTGTGATTGTCTCAGAAAATAAAGTCTTGGTAAAATGAACATATCTCACAAATATACCATTGGATGTTTCTAGATTTTGGATATGTTGGGGAAAGCCTAATTGCAGATAATCATACCGAAGTGATTAGAGATAAATTCTTGGATTCAAAAGTTATAAGAGAATATGTACGGGTCTATGTGAAATTCCTAAAAGTGACTTTCATCAAAGAAATATATTAATTTTTTATGATCATTTTCAAGCAATAACAAAGAAGTATGCATTCAAGGAAGGGTGTCTATTTATATAAAGAAAGCATCAATTATATAGTGTCACCTCTCTTGGATAAATAATTTCATCTCATAAGAAGACATGAGAATTGTTCAAAGATATAAGAGTGGGAATTATACATTGTGGGGGGAGAATAATAACCAATGTTACTGTTATACACTGAATTTGCGCCTCTGATCTCAAGCTCTCTTGGTCTTGATAATCCAGTATAACATGGGAATCATCTCAAGGTTGTGGGACCTTATGCTAACCGAGATGAGACCTCCAGATTCTAGGCTGGTTCCTCTTGGATAATCACCTTGATTTGCTTCTTAAACAGGAAAGTAAACTTTTTGAGGGAAAGGGATAGAAGGATTGCATGAAAGGGAAATGACTGAAAGCAAACTACCTACTAGGTGATGCACCAAAATTAGGGTTTGGATCTCAGTATAGAGGAATGAAACTAATGGAAGAACCAGGTCAAATAAGTTGCAACTCACTAGATAGGCTTGCATAAGTATTTCATGGGAAGGCCTGAACAAAAGACTCGACCTATGACCTGCAAACAAACATCCTTCTCTGCAACCAGGTGTAGGGATGAGACAAGACTGCTGGGGGCTGAAGTATACCCACAAAACATCTAAATCAGATCAAACACAGTGACACATAGAATTGCAGAAAATGAGAGGAACTAGGAACCCCAATGTCCATTAATTAGCATTCATAAACTTCAATCCAATAAGAGATCATACAAACCAGGAAGCATAGGGATATGCAGAATTATCACAAAGTACTTCCAGAATGTTTGTATGATCAATGAGAGAATTAAAAAATGTAAAATCCAGAGGGCAGAAAGAATGCCTCAGATAACTCCAAGAGAGAACAAATTCTCTTTACAAAATGCCAAAATCTGAGCACTAAGGCTCTCAAAAAACCTTTTATACAACCCTCAATTGCACGCAGGTAGGAGTCTCAAAAAACCTAACTAGGGTTACAGATTTACAATGTACTAATTGACCCTAGGACAAAATCTAATCTGGCCATAAATGTGCACCAAGAATGAATCGATCAGATCAGATTTGATTTCCTTCTTTGCACCCATCCGTGTACTGGATCATGCCTGTAGACACGCAACCTGAACCCATGAGCTATATTTTGCAAATAAGTCTCCATCATGAATGCTCACCAGCTGATCACGACCCCTAGGATGAGAAGTGACCCTTGACGGCCGCCGCTCAATCTCTCATCAATGAGCCATCGATCATGACCATGTCCTTCTGCCAACTGCACCCGAGGGTAATAACTTCTGATTGGACTCTGTATCTCCCTTCCATGTCTCTGAATCTTCTATTTCTCCACCGACGTCGAACAAATCTATTCCAGGGATCAACAGACTCTCTATGCATGGTCTCTCTGCAATTGAAACCTTCTGATCAGTTTTGGAACATGAGCACAGAGGAACCATGGCTGTCGAGCATTCACAGTGCCAAATCTGCCGCCAAACATTCAAATTCAAAGTCTAGTGACAACACGACTGACCGTTAGTCTCTTCATCACGAGCATCAGACCTTAACCATAGTTAAGTCTCCAGACTTGGTGACAAAGCACTTTTTTACCTTTGTTTAACCCGAGCTCAGATCCAGCGATATCCCGACTGTGTGAAATCAAAGTCGTGAGGCATTTCACTTAACTCATCATTCTTCTAGCGACCCAGCGCCTAACTATCACCTTTA
This sequence comes from Thuja plicata, assembly GCA_018584345.1. Classification (NCBI taxonomy): domain Eukaryota; kingdom Viridiplantae; phylum Streptophyta; class Pinopsida; order Cupressales; family Cupressaceae; genus Thuja; species Thuja plicata. The sequence continues at coordinate 1,011,598 of MU225559.1, read as the reverse complement.
ACCGTCGCGGCTCGTCTCCCAGTCGCCAGATGCTATCTTTCTGTTCTGAGACTACGCGACCACAGTTAGTCGCCAAGTCAGGAGAACCCAGCACCGAGCCCTTTGACTTTTCAAAATAGCTAAATGTGTCCCTTTAACCTTTCCAGCGACAACGCGACTACCCTAATCGCCAAGTCGGGAGTACTTTTCACATAGGGCACTTTTATCACCCGACCTAGCGACCACCGTTAGATCATCTGTGCTTTACATTGGACGGCTGTCACTTAATCGCTTGAAAACTGAGCATACCTTTAACTTATCCAGCGATCCTGCGACTGAGGCAAAGAAAAACTTAGTCGCCTAGTCGTGTGATCCGTTTCCCCTGTCTGGCGATCAGGCGACTGAGGGCCCACATCCACATGTCTTATGCCATCTGTCACACCGCCACTGGTCCATCTGTTGTACACTAAGGAAGCTAAGTCATCGTCTGTTCTGGCGACAAGGCGACCAAGGGATGGTAGCCAAGTCGAAAGATGTTTCATCAACTGTTGAATTATTCACGCGACTTCACGACTGAAGGTGGACCCCGTTCTTTATCTTCATTGCTCGGCGAGTGAGCGACGAGCCCCCTAATTTTTGCTCATCGCACGCTCGCGAGCTGACACTTCCTTTATCTTAAATGATCGGCGGGTGTGCAATGACTTCTGGCTTTCTGCTCGTCACAAGGTCGCGAGCAGCATTCTGTTTGCCTTTATCCATCGACGACTGAGCGATGACTTGTCCTCTTTGCTCATCGCATACTCGCGACTTATATCATCTTCATCTTTTCTACTCGGCGAGTGCGCGATGACATTATCCATCGGCTCGTCGCACACCCGCAACCTTGAAACCTGTCACGAAATAGTCATTGTGACCGTGCGATGCATCATTGAAAATGAATCATCACCCACTCGCGGTCCTTATAAACCTTGACTTTGACTGATCGCGATTGTGCGATGGTCACTTACTGCCGCTCGTCGCCAACTCGCAGACGGGGCATGACTATTGGAAAATGACTTGCGATTGCGCGATGAGATATTCATTCTAGCTCGTCGCTCAGTCAGGAACGGATGGGACCTAGGCAAGAATAGATCGCGATTGCGCGATGACTGCGATTGGCAGCTCGTCGCGCACTCGCGCAACTTAATAACTTGAATCAAATTTCACCGCGATTGCGCGACGAGACAAGAGTAAGACTTTTTGAAAAGAGGGGTTAGCCATTTTGGGTGGGAAACACAAACAAGGGCCAAATTGCATAGGATATAAAAATTTGGTTAATAGTTACATTTCCATGCTTAGTGTGGGGAGATAATTCAAAGGGGAGATGTCTCTCATATAATATGATAAGGTGTTTTATGATTTGATGTATATGGACCTTCATTGAAGCAACTTGTGTCAAAGATGTTGATGCGCAGATAAGTATTTATTATCTTTGAATATTACATTTATCTACTCATTATAGTCTCTATCTCCTTTGTATTTTTATACGTACTATAAGAGATATTTGTCTTGATCTTTTCTGGAGATGCTCTTGCAGGAAAAAGAAGATTAGACTCAGAGGGAGTCTGACTCTTCAGAGGAAACTTTAGATGAGGAGCTAAAATACTAATATCAGGCTCAGAGGGAGTCTGATAATTCATCTTAAGTAATCTTGGATGATCAACAGATTGATATCTTCTCAATGAGTTCTTCTCTATGAGAGAAGTTCAAGGTGAAATCCCTTGTTTTCACCCTCTGTACCAAGACATGATGGATGTCATGTGTGTGACTCCATATTTTTTAATGGGCCTTCCCCCTGTGTAAATCATGAGGAAGTGACGACTACCAAATTATTATCACTTGTATTTATTAAAGCTATTGAAAGGTGACGATCTTACAATAACTTGATATTTTATCATGATACACATCTTATGATGGCTAAAACAAATCATGATAGATGATATGAATGTTCCTATATGGTAAGTTCACATTACCTATGGACATATTTTGAGTACTTGGTGCACATCATGTGACTTGTTGTTGGTAGGCCATTACTCTGAGCACTTGGTGAATATAACATGTGACTTGATATTCTACAGGCCAATGCTCTCAATATCATGAGATTATATCTTGTAAACTTTTGAGTGCTTGGTGGATGTCATGTGACTTGATGTTGGTAGGCCATTACTCTGAGCACTTGGTGAATATCATGCAACTTGATATTTTGCAAGCCAATACTCATGATATCTTTGTAAACTTTTGAGTACTTGGTGGACATCATGTGACTTTATGTTGGTAGACCATTACTCTGAGCACTTGGTGAATATCATGCGACTTGATATTCTGTGGGCCAATTTTCCTTATATCATGAGATGATATTTTTGTAAAGTTTTGAGTACTTTATGGACATCATGTGACTTGATGTTGGTAGGCCATTACTCTAAGTATTTGGAGAATATCATGCGACTTTATATTCTGTGACAAATACTCCCAATATCATGAGATGATATTTATAAATACTTTTGAGTTATGGTGAATATCATGAGACTTTATATTCTTGGTCAAACCATATCTCTGATATAATATTGAGGACATATCTTTTTTTTTTTTTTTTGAGTTATGGTGAATATCATGAGACTTGATATTCTTGGTCAAATTATATCTCTTGATATCACGATGAGGTGATATCTTCTCTCTTAAAAGTAATGGATCTTCTGTGAATTGTATTTTGATGAATTTTATCTTCCCTAACTAAGAGGGAGTATTGATGTTTTGTGTAGCTATGGTAAGGGTCATAAGTGTTGACATGGGAGACCACTACACATTTTGTTTGATCATCCTCCCTAGCTAAGAGAGAGTGTTAATGTTTGTAGCTTTAGTCGTATGATCATTAGAATACATATAATATATGTTGGTTAATAATAATATAATATATATGTTATATTATTATTAATCATATAAAATTTAATATTTAATATTAATTATTAAATAATTATTCTTAATTAATAATTGATTGATGAAACATTATAAGATTGATTAAATTATAATTAATGGGAAGAGGTGTGTCCTTTCTTATAAATAACAATGAATAGACATGTCCAAATGAAGGGACATGTCTCTCCTATCCTCATTCCCAATATAAATGAAAGAGAGATTGTTGCATTTAGAAAACACATACTTATCTAGGCGGGGTCGATCGGTGGTCAATAAGGTTGATGGCCTAGGGAAAACACCTTCATTGCACTAAGAAGGGGTTTCTACCTAGCATCTCTCTTTGGGAGAGTGCTATTACATTTTGAAACTATCCTAAAATTTAACAAATATTATAAACTGAATTAATAAATGAAAAAAATGAATGTTGGTTAAACTATTAATCCAAAAATAATTGAGATTTTGGAAAAAAAATTTATCTCCCCTTCCCAAAATATCCATGACTATTATGTTATAATATTTTTGGAAAGAACTAAAAAACTTATGATATTTCCAATGACGAGATTTGAACTCAGGTCATTTTGGTGATAGCCAAATATCCTAACTGGACTAGATGACCTCACAATAGTTAACATTCTTGTTACAAATATATATTTCACCACTAGTGGTACAACCCTATATTTAAAAAATGATTCCAAGATTAAAAAATGCATGATGAATTTGATCCATATAGGGGGTTTCAATATAATTACTATAGATTTTAAAGGTTATTAATAGAAATTTATAAATATTTCCTTTTGAACTATAAAATAGCTACTATTTGAGGTCATTGTTTGCATCAAATTGATATAATTGGAAGCCTTTCTATCATATTGATCTATACACTTAGTTATTATCTTCTACCTTTGGCATATTTTACCTACAATTTACACATAACAGTAACTACGACGTGCAAATCACACTTCTATTTTATTTTAATCTAGTTGAAACCTATACAAATTTATCATTTGCATAGCTCACCTTTTTTTGTCACTTTGATCTACAAACTTATTGCATTTATAAGTTGACTTAAAAGTTCATTTGCATTCAAACACATTTGACCATCATTTTACATTATTTTGACCTATTAAGGCGTAAATCTCACTATTTTTTGCAAAATCATAGTTATTTAGCCAATTTGCAAGTAGATTGGTAGGGATCTATAGTCATTTGATTTGTATCAAGCACAGTGCACCTTTCGGCATCCATTTACTGATTCATGTCATATCAATCTCTATTGTTGAACATATTTTAACATGAAATTTGATGCCTCCAATTGGACAACTTGAGAGTTAATTGCTATAAGAGATCAAACTTTGGTCTAGCATTGGTCAAACTTTTGTTTCCATCTATAGTTTGATTTTTAATTTTGTTCGATTATTATTTTATTAGAAAGATAGAAAACTTTATATTTTTGTCTCCTTCCCTAAGCCATTTGACCTTGGACTTCTATTGCCAAAAATTATCCTCCATTCTAAAGCAATCTATTGCATTCCTCTAAAAGTTTTACTTCCAGATGAATTCTCTCTTGAGTGTAGTAAACATTAGTGATGTCTTCCTCCATTTCTTTTTGGTCTCCTTCCACCCTACTTTTATTAACAAAGAGGTTTCCCATGACTTTCTTGTTTAGGCTTCTAGCCTACTTAATCACCTATGACTTCTTCTTTACTAATAACATTTTATAACCCATGAAGTCCACATTCGACCATTTCTCAACTAGCGCATTAAAATAATAGTGTAAGAACCAAAAAATTCCATGTTGAGGCGAATACCATGAGGCTTTTTGGGCCAACTCGTGGAAAGTACTACTGGTTTATGATTAGAACCTTCATACTGCAAGACTTTAGAACCAAAACCTTTCAACACCAATAACCATTGTGATTGAGAAAGATGTGACCCAATCTACATTGGATTAAATCCTCATTCAACCCTTTATTATTCTATGTGAACCACCCATATTCAGGCCTCATATCAACTAAAGTGATATCATCAAAACAACTCCTATAGTTAGTTAAACATAAATCCCCTGGAGCCTACCACCTTGCTATTATTTAGGAGTGAAAATATAATTGAAATCCCTTTCCATAACATAGTTGGCATGAGGAACAGAGAACCTAAAGGAGAAAAGATAATCCCAAACCTCAACCTGGTTAGCCACCTTATCAAGAGCATAGATATTAGAAATTAGGAAACTATACCCACTTCTCACCTCCAAGCACTAAATAGAAAGACAATTTTTTTTGGTTTCCAACACTACTTTGTAGATACTAGATATATTTCAAAGTATTTGAATCGCTTTAGTATAATTTATAGAACTATGAGCTAACCCATCACCATTCCTCCCAAATCAAGCTATCATTTCCTTAAATTTTCTTCCTTTTTCTTTGGATTCTTGAATTGACACTAAGTTACAAGGTTCTATTTCAATTAGTTTCTTAAATAAGTGACACTTCTCATGGCTACTGAGTCCTCTAATATTCCAATATATAACTTCCATTAGGTACCTCGAGTTGGGTGGTGCTTTCCATCATGTGAAATGAATTTTGTCATAGGCATTTGAAATCTATTTTTCAAGTCCTCTAGTGCATTGAATTCAGCTTTGTGGGGATCTGACTTCCCTTTTTTCTATTGCCTCCTTCATCAATAGTGATATATTTTGTGCCTCTAAATTTTTTAGTTCTTCTGGTGGCTATATTCTCCATCCATTTTCCTTTTTTTTGTATTTTCTACCTCATATCTATCAATCGGTTCTTGTGGTGATGCAAGCTCATCATGCATATGTCTCCCACTATCCCTATCCTCCTATGATCTCCTCCAAAGGTGATCTTCTTTAAAAAATTCACCCACATCTCGTGGCAGTATGGAAGTAAAACCTTGGTCCTCGTTTGGATCTATATTCTTATTTAGTGTTTCAATCCCATGCTTTGTACCTATGATTTATTTCCTCATACCACCTATTCCCATATGATTACTATGGGGCATAGGGTGAAGTGATCTAGTCTTTTGAACCGGTGAAGATACCTCAACCCTAGTTTCCACTATAGGCCTCACATCAAGCTTGGAGTTGCGACAACTATCCAAATGAGTGTTTGCAACCTTGAGCCCCTTCTAATAGAGTGTTCTTTTCTTGTCAAAAAAATTGGCTTGGTTTCTGAATTTCCTAGACCTGAAGCACTTGATCGGTAGATCCTTGAAATCTATCAGCTAAACCTAGACCCCCAAAGTAAAAGAGAGTCTAAGACAAAGTTAAAGAGACTTTCTAAGGTCAAGCCAAGCAGGACTTCTAACCACAATCATAGATTGATCTTTTCCCTTAATTTGTACTCTATGAATAAAAAACCCCAGTGTGCTTCCTATGAGTTGATAATCTCATATGATCTTAATCCATGTAGTATTCTATATAGCCTAGTCCATAGTGGTACCTTTTTCCTTAGAGGTTCAGTGACAGGGTGAAAACCTAGGGACAAAGGGAAAATGAAGAGCTTGGTGCTAACCCATGAATAAAGGGTTGATAGCCAAAAATTGGTCTCTCTTTTCCTTCAATTGGAAATCCATTTGAATAAACCCTTGAAGTAGGAAGCTTATATAGGGATCAACCCCTTCCAATTTTGTTTGCATTGATTTTAATATGAGCCAAAGTTGGTCAAATCCCCCCCCCAAAAAAATGGCAATCTCAGTAGTTTTCTTTTGCTTCTTAACTTTTGAATTAAGGAGATGGTTGGGGGTCATAATGTCTTGCACTCCTTCTTCTTTAATGAAATTGATGTTACTAATCAAAACTTTTGCTAGGATGCTATTGGTACCTCAATTGTCAAGTTGCTTTTCTGAATCGACAAATAGCTTGTTGATGTTCAATTTATTGCATTAATCGTTGTCCTCATTTTAATCTAAAATCTCTCAAAGCACACCATCAACTTCTTTTCTTTTACTTAGTTTGCACAATTTTGTTTGTATATAATTGTCTCTCTTGCGAACAATAAGAATATCAAAACACCAATTTTATAATATAAATAATATAAAATTTTATGTTATATTTTTAAAAATTTAATATATTTTAATATTATAGACATGCGAAATTAAAAGCTTGTATTTTTATTATTAATAGACTCGCATTGATCTATTATTCTATTCAAGGTTTCACATAATTTTAAAAACATAGATTATTCAAATAAACTTGAAGGAAAGGGGCCCAAATCCCATTGATTTATGGGTGGCGGCCTTATCACGCGTTAGGACCCCTAGGAAGTGCCCATGACCCCTTTTGACACATTGGAATTTTGATGTGTGTCCCAAGGGGTCCTAGGACTCCTTGGGACACACTTGAATGTTCTAATGTGTTGAAAGGGGTCATGGGGACTTCCTAGGGGTCCTAGTATGCCTTATCACATGTTAGGACCCCTAGGAAGTCCCCATGACCCCTTTGGACACATTAGAACACTCAAGTGTGTCCCAAGGGGTCCTACAACCCCTTTGAACACATTTTGTCATTCCAATGTGTTGAAAGGGGTCATGAGGACTTCCTAGGGGTTATAGTCGGCCTTATCATGCGTTAGGACCCCTAGGAAGTGCCTGTGACCCCTTTCGACACATTGGAATGCTGAAGTATGTCGCAAGTGGGGTTACAACCACTTAGGACACACTTGAGTGTTCTAATGGGTCAAAATGGTTCATGGGGACTTCATAGGGGACAATTTTGGTTTGTAACTTGGGATGCAATTGAGTGTTCTAATGTATCTCCGAAGGTCATTGGGACGCACTTGAGTGTTCCAATATGTGAAAAGGGGTCATAGGGACTTTCCATGACCCCTTTTGAAATCTTGGAACACTCAGGTGTATCCCAAGAGGTTGTAGGAACCCTTGAGACACAATTGAGTGTTCCAATGTCTACCCAGGGGTCAAAGAGAGACCTAAGAGGTCCTCATACAACTTATCATGGTCGTAGGACCCGTAGGAAGTCTCCATGACACTTTTTAACACATTGGAACACTTAAGTGTGTCCCAAGAGATCGTAGGACCCCTTGGGACACAGTTGAGTGTTCCAATGTGTCCCCTGGTGTTAAGGAGGGTCCTAAGGGGTCCTAATACACCTTTTCATGTGTTAGGACCTAGAGAAATAACCCATGACCCCTTTCAACACATTGGAACACTCAAGTGTGTCCGAAGAGGTCGTAGGACCCCTTGAGACACACTTGAGTATTCTAATGTGTCCTTGGGGGTCACAGAGGGCCCTAAGAGGTCCTAGTAAACCTTCTCATATTTTAGGACCCCTAAGAAGTCCCTCTTTGACCCCTGGGGACACATTATAACACTCAAGTGTGTCCCAAGGGGTTGTAGAACCCCTTTGGACAAACTTGAGTTTTCCAATGTGTCTTCGAGGGTCAAAGAGGGACCTAAGGGGTATGCATTATGACCCCTAGGAAGTCCCTCTTTGACCCTAGGGACATATTAGAACACTCAATTGTGTGCCAAGGGGTCGTAGGACCCCTTGGGACACACTTGAGTGTTCCAATGTGTTTTCGAGGGTCAAAGACGGACCTAAGGGGTCCTAGTACACCTAATACACATTAGGACCCCTAGTAAGTCCCCCTTTGACCCATGGGGACACATTAGAACACTCAAGTGTGTCTCAAGGGGTCGTAAGACCCTTTGGGTAACACTTGAGTGTTGCAATGTGTCCCTGGGGGTCAAAGAGGGTCCTAATACACCTTCTCATGCGTTAGGACCCCTAGGAAGTGCCCATCACCCCTTTCGACACATTTAAACACTCAAGTGTGTCACAAGGGTTTGTACGACACCTTCAAACACACTTAAGTGTTCTAATGTGTCTCGGGGGTCACAGAGGGATGTAAGGGGTCCTAGTACACTTTCTCATGCATTAGGACCCCTAGGAAGTCCCCACGACCCCTTTCGACACATTTCAACACTCAAGTGTATTCAAAGGGGTCTTACGATCTTGTGGGACATAGTTGAGTGTTCTAATGTGTCCCCATGGGTTAAAGAGGGACCTAAGGGGTCCTAGTACACCTTCTCACACGTTAGGACCCCTAGGAGCCCTCTATTACCCCTTTGGAAACCTTTTGGATGCCTTATACTGGTGTAATTAACCTATATATTAATATGTCCTATATAATATATATAATATATATTATACTTATTTTTATTATATATACAACAATATTTAATATAGAATATAGAATACATATCATATTAAAATTCTGCGGTCATTTTTGGGTACCAGAAAATACTAGGTAGCCGATTAGGCTCGGTATTGCTTTGTACACCAAACCTACATGGTCAACTCTAAAAATGTCACAAAAATGTGTTTTTCTCCTATTTCTTTGAGTTCTAGACTTTGACCATGTAGTTGACGACCTTTTTTTTCATTCGAATTTGATGAATCGAAAAGGGTATCTTAAGGAGGTTATCAGCTTTCTATCGATATAATTGCTGTCAAATTTTGAATTTGGTAAGTAACTATTAGTTATTTTCTAATTGAGTTACCTCTAAAGTGTTAATTTATATACTAACTGAAAAATAGCTATAACTTTCAAATGATATAACATTTTGAAATCCAAAAAAAGCATCACATTCTATGCTTCGCCTACTATAAGGGAAATTTTTTTATTTTTTTATTTTTTAAAGTTTTCAATGAGTTAAGGTGGTCAGACACGAGAAGTTTTTCATTTTTAAAACGTTGTAGCAGAAAATTCATAATTAATTATTTTTTGGAATAAAATTACGAAAGGATATGCATCACATCCGGGCATGAGTCTACTACTTATATATAAAATCTTATAAAAACATTATCATTTGATTATGTTTAAGGTGGTCAGACATACACCTACTTCTTATTTTTTTCCTAAAATTTTTTTTACTGCTGCATTAAAATCTATACTTTTAACCAATTATATTTTTTTTTTTATAGAAAAGGCCTAGTATTTTAGAAACTACATTCAATTTCCTATAGATTCTATTCTTACAACTTTTTGATATTAGGTTGATAGCTAGTTCAAATTTTAACATCAAGTTGACTAACCCTGATTTGCTGATTTTTCATTGCCACTTAAGGGCATAGTTTGGCCCCTCATGATCTTGCACATACCCCAATAACATCATGTGTGTATATATATATATATATATATATATATATATATATAT
>MU225559.1:988917-1001250 GCA_018584345.1 Thuja plicata | reverse complement strand
ATATGTGTATATATATGTATATATACATATATATATGTATATGTATATGTATATAACAAACAAAGAACTAACTAATCAAATAGGGACATTAGTAATAAAATAATGCCAATCAATGATGCAAACAGCTCATGGGCATGGCAAAATCAGCGAGCATCAATCAAATGCCTAAATACTCCACACGGTTCTTTGATAGTAGCAAAGTCATGTGGTGCTCAAACAATGAGCTCATAAACAATGCATGATGCCCTAGCTTGAAGCTCGTGAGCCATCAAGACATTTCTTCATGAAATGATAAAAAATAGGGAGTACCACATAGTGAATATAAAAAAAAAAACAAATAAAGAGAGATCAAACACTTCACACAATGCCTTGAAGGTAATATAAATGATGCCCTAGCTCTCAAAGCTTGCAGGTCATCAAGCATTCCAAATGCAAAGATGTAAACAATGCCAGTATTAAGAAGTGAGCTTGTGCCATTAAATCAACAAATGCCATCAAAATGAAATTGAGTTAATGAGAAGACAAAGCTTGAATGCCTACCTCAAGTCATGGCTGCCATATGAAGATCAAAGGCTAAGGAACTATGTTATAAAATTTCAATGCATGAAATTTTATAACTATACATATATAAAATTTCAAGGCATGAAATTTGACCTCTAATTTGACCTTGATAATGTCCCCTCCATTTTTTATTCTTGATCATGAATCCCTTGTGTTGATGGGAATGGTGGGTTACTATTGTGGATGCATAATTGTAGATGAGGATCAGTGATAGGGTGTCAGGCATTGTTTAGATCCTTTGGATCTAACCCCATCTTTTCCTTCCTTGCAGGTTCTAGATCATACAGGGGCATACTGGATTCAAACCTAGGTCAACGCTTCATTACTTCAGGAAATGTATGGTACCTTCATTATTTATGTTCATCCAGTTATGTACATTTTCATTCATTCATATTCTTCTAAAAATTGGTTATGCTCATATTCTTCTTGTGTCCGAGTCTTCCAACTATGATCAATTTAATGTTGTAAATCTTGACATAGAATTCGATATCAACCTGTCGATGTCATTACAATGTGGGGGAGTAAAAGAGAATATATGTATAGTTATAAAATCTAAAGTTGAATTTGCAAAGTAACATATCATTTATAAAACCTACAGTAACATTTCATTTTTTGTTTGACATTTTTTTCACAACTAGAGAGTTCTCACCACGAGCAAATAGAGTGACCATTTGATATCAAAACCATATGTCCAGATATAAACATTAAGTACAACATGTCCAATTTATTTCTAGATATACACATTAAGGATCATGTTAGATAATACAAGGGAGTTTGATCAAAATAGAGAGACAATCGCTAGAATGTTGTATAACTTTCAAAGAGAAGGTGATGACAAATGTTATTGTCCATGCAAGAGATGTAACGGCTTAAAGAAAAGAAGTATCAAAATCAAAACAACAAAGAGAAATTGTAGGGAGAATGGTTACATTAAAGGGGGGTTTTATTATCATCCATTGGTAAGTTGTTTGTTACATTGTAGGGAGAATGGTAACATTGAAGGCGGGTTTGATTATCATCATTTTTATATAGGTCAATCTTCCCAGTGTCGTACGTTATATGGACTACCACATCTCAGAGGAACATGGGGGTGTGAATATAGAGGAACACGGAGGTGTGAGTATTGAAGATGAAGATCATGATCCACTGAAAGATGACGATCATGCGCCATAAAACATGATTGAAGATGATGGTATGAATGCATTGATCATTGACACATTTGGTATTGGTGGTGGTGGTGGTGCTGATGATGATGATTATGATGAGGATTACATTGAAATTTTCCATGATATAACGCTACTTGAGAAGCCAAACATGACCCTTTATTAAGGCTCCCAATCTACTCTTCTCTCTGTTGTATTATTGTTGGTGAATTTGAAGGTTATGAATGGTTTATCCAACATAACAATGTCAGGTATGCTAAGGTTTGTCATATACATCATTGTAGTCTATAAAAGGTGAAACATGTACCATTAAGATTGTTTATAATAATGACTTATATTTTTTATTGTAGATTGATAGGTGAGTTTGTGTTACCACCATCAAATGTTCTCCCTCGCTCGTATGGAGAATTATGTGCCACTCTGAAACATATTGGAATGGCATATCAAGCAATATATGCTTGTCCCAAAGATCATATTATTTTTCATAAAGAACAAAAAAATGAAAAAAAATACCCTGAATGTCATATGAGAATATATCAAGATAATCAAATGACAAAAAAGGTGCCTTGCAAGGTTCTTTACATCCCCATTAATCCACATCTGAAATACTTATTCAGGTGCAATACCTTGACCAAATTTATGGATTACCATGCATGCAACATGAGTCGAGATGAAATTATTCAAATGCTTGCAGATGGTTCATCATTTATGGACATAGAGGAAAAGTGGCCACACTTCAAAAAGAACCTGAAATCTCAGGCTTTCTCTGGCAGCAGACGGTGTCAATCTGTATGGAGAGATGAGATCTGTTTACTCAGTGTTGCCAATTTTTGTTAAAAACAATAACCTTCCTATATGGATGTCAATAAAGAGGGAGAACATTGTGTTGGAAATAATTTTTCCATGTATTTTATTATTTTATAGTTATCTACATGTAATTATAAGTCTTGGAGTGAAATGACCACAATAATTATCTGATGTTGTTTTTAATTCAACTAGGTAAGTACCAAATGAAAAATATATATAGACCAATTAGACAAAGATGATTTCAATTCCATACAATGATTGTGTGGACAATTTATGATGCTCCAGGGTTGACACATTTATGTGGTATGTTATGGTGAATTCTAGTTCTAAGCAATAGTTCTAATTCTAAAAATTAACATATTTAATCCAATTGTATCGTTATCTTGTAGGTATTTAGACAAAGTGAAAATTTTCATGTCCAATGTGTGGTCTAAAGATAAAATCTCGTCACTCCAAAAGTTTAATAAAGCTAGTGTTTGATTAGTATAGGAACTTCCTCTTGAGAAATCATAAGTATCGAAGTGTGAAAAAATATATTTTCAATGGGAAAGAAGAGACTACATCAAAGCCCCGAAGAATGAAATCTCACCTATGGCAGTTGGAATATAATAGAATTTGAGGTAATATCATTCGACCTAATGGTTGATGTTTGAAAATTATATATTTTGATTGTGTTTTGTTTGCTAATTATGTAGTTGATGATCTTGAAGGTCATGAAGGTGTCACTAACCAGCTTCCAAAGAGACTAAAATGTTATCCTAGAGAATTTAGTACGCTGCCCTACTATGAATAGCTACAAATTGTGAATTTTTTTGATACTATGCATATTGGAAAGAATGTAACATAGACACTATGGAAAATATTGGATGGAAGGCATGACAAACAAAAACTTAGAAAAATTTGTAGTGACATACATGATTCCAATCATGCAATGAAAAATATCATTGAATCAAATAGCAATGGAGACCAAATTAATTTAGGTGCCCTTCCTTGATTATTAACTAAGCAACAAAGTAATGTCATAAAATAAGTCATATGGAAATTTTTATTTCCTACAGGATTTGCTATGAATATAAGCAATCTCGTATCAAAGAAAATTGATTTTGGATCAGGGATGAAAACACATGATTGGCATACCTTTATCAAGGTAAGTCACAGTCTTTTGTATTTACAATATATTTGTTAACTACATTCAATGTTCATTCTATGAAATGATCAGTTGACAATTGTTGCAGTATTTGCTACCCCTATCGCTCCTACAGAACTTCGACAATAATATCAAACAAGTGATATATGATCTCGATAAATACATGAGGTAAGCAATGATATTTTCTCAATATATCAAACAAGTAATTTATTGTAAATTCTTGTATTTATATATTTTTGTGTCTTGAATCCCTTATAGGTGGTTGTCATCTAAAGAAATCTATAAAGAAGATATCAAATATTGGAAGAAAAGAATTCCTCATCTAATGTGTGAAATGTAAAAGTGTTTACCTTCTTCAACTTTTTTCTATGCACAAGAACACTACCTCATACACCAACTTGAGGAGATTGAATTGTGTGGACATATATAGACTAGGTCAGTGTGGATGGTTGAGAGAGACTTGAAATTTTTGAAGGTTTTTGTATGAAAAAGAGCACGTCCCAAGTGTTCTATCAATGAGGGATATATGGTATACCAGATGATGCTGTATGTTACTCAATATCTTCCTAATCTTGCAGCAAAGACCCATATAGATTGCCTTTGGGATCTCAACTCCATTAAAAACTTTGCAGGGGGTACTTGGTGGGAAATGGTAGATTTAAGAAACTAAAAGGTAATAAATTATGAGATGTTATTGTAGTTAATTAATTCTTAATCTTTAATATATATTTGTTGTAAATTATCTATTTAATTTTGTATAGTTTCTAAAGAGTGGGATGCAATATATTTGTTTATTCTTAACAATGAAGATTGGATGACAGTATGGATTGAACGATGTTAAAGTTATGATCATAGATTAACATGAGAATTCGTGTCTTCATTGGTTATATAAGCTCATTGTAATGGAGATCCTAATGTTACACAAAAAGAAATAGATTTAGCATATGGTTTAAGAGATCACCAGGTGCTTATAAATTTTTTAAATCAACCGTATATTTTTCAACTTGTAATGACATAATTTATACATGTTTGATATTATTGTAGGTGAAACACCAAAAGGCTATGTTATGTAATGGTTATAAATTTTGCATCAAAAATTTGGATGACATGAAGAGAACTTGTCATTCTAGGATAAGTGCATTCTTCCAAGTGACCAATATTTCATCTAGAAATGACTTACATCCTCGAGAGTCACAAAATTGATACTATGGTATTTTGGTTGATATACTTGACCGTGACTTTAATTCCTTAAAATTAGTTCTCTTCATCATGAAATGGTATAGACTACGACTCAATCAAAATGATCTTGATAGAACTGTTATTGAAAATGAAAATGGATTTCCAATGATTAATACAAGGTTGTTTGAGCTAGTTGGGGAAGAGCCCTATGATCTTCCAAGACAATGTGAGCAAGTATTTTACTTAAAGGTTGCACATAAACTAGGTTGGTCATTTGTTGCTAGACGTGATCCAATAAGAAGGCTGATAAAGTATAATATAATGGAAGAAGAAGATACCGAGGAAGAGGAAGAAGTGGAAGATGATGTAGATGATGATCATGATTGAGAGTTAGTCAAAGATGAATATGAAGAAGAAGATGACAATGATGATGATGAGGATGATGACAATGATGATGATGATGATGCTACTGATGATGATGATAGTGGTGGTGATGATGCCATCGACGATGATGATGATGATAGTGGTGGTGATGATGCCATCGACGATGATGATATTAATGATGAGATGGATGAAGAAGAATATCAATGGCATAAATGAAATATATAATTATGCCTGATGTTTGGCATGTTTTAACGATTGTTTTGGGTTGAAATATGCACTTTTTCCACTAATATGCTTAGGGTTTCATATTAATGTCATTTTTGGTTTTAGCGTGAATATCTAACTACTCTTATTGACCTTGTTTTATATTTCCTACTTATATCTTTGATATTTTTTTAAAGGAAATTTCATTCTAAAAGAGTGTATTTAATCTCTATATGCTTAAACAGCCTCACTAATTAAAACTGTTCTCATTTCTAGTGGGCATGACAAGAATCAAATCTCTTGAAAGACACTAGTATTTAGACATGCACAAATTAGAGACGTGATTAAGAAAATTACCTATCTTTATCATTTTTTGGGGTATTTTTGTATATCAATGCGTTTAATCTAAATACTATCTTCTAAGATTTGGTTATGATAATTTTCTATTTCCTTGAACATCAATGATGTTAAATCACAGCGGATTCTCTTTGTTTCCTGTAATAGAGTGAGCTAATTCTGAAAGTATAAATAGATAATTTTAACAATGTATAATGTTCTTCACAAAATGTAATAAAAACATTGTCAAGGCACCATAATTGTTTGATTAAATGTGACAATAGTGGTGTCTCATGCAATGCTAAGATTTTCAGTTATATGCAATGCTGAGATATTCAAAATATTGTAGGATAAATAGATAATTCTAACAATGTATAATGTCCTTCACAAGATGTAATAAAAACTATATGGAGTGAACTATGTTTGTTTGATTATGTTTGTCTAATTATATAACTATTATCTTTTGTCAGGTATCCCACATAGTTTCATGGATTGTTAGGTATAAGAAAATACACCCCATAGACATTAATGTCTTTTACCATTTGTAACATATCTCTCTCATTGCCACCTATCTCTCTCATTTCATGAAGTGTAGGTACCAAAAAAATGTATTTGTTAGATTTGTCTTCCTCGAGCGAGGAAAATGTAGGATTGGAAGAAGAAAGTGAAATATTAAGTATGTCTAAATCAAGGAGATCGACTCAAGGTCAAAAGATCAGAAAGAAATTCAATAAATGCATAGAATTTTTCCTTTCTCAAGGGGGTTCGTGTTATTATGATGATGAGAGAAAAGCCGACTCTAAGGTGCCCCTTAGGTACAAACATCTATATAAACAATGGGTCCCCAATGAACTTCCTTCATTAAACACTAATTTTTGTGTTTGAGAGAGGATATATCGAATATCACCATCTTCATTACATGGTTTGGGCCTATTTTCCAAGGATGGCATAAAGATCTCTTACAACAAATTTATAAAATTGATGGAGTATGTCGGAGCTTGTTATGAATCCATTAGTTGGATGCAGATTGTTAGATATAAAAAAAGGTATGTGTGAGTATGCACTAGCGACAAATTATATACAACAAAAAGTCAGTGAACAAAGTAAAATAGTAGCTATATACATTGATGGAAGGCCAAAAGATTTAGGGAATATTTTAGGTTTTATAAACAGTACATGACCTGCGTTAAGTAAGAAGAAATCCAATTGCATATTTGAGGCACGCGAGGGAAATTGCGTATTTATATATGCAATAAAATCAATAAGTGGAGGCAAAGAGCTTCTTATCTATTATAATTTGAATCACATAGATTCCAAAAAAACCCACTATCATGGATGAGGTGGTATGCACTATGCACCATTTAAAATTGTTTAAAAATTAAAAAACTATCTCTTCTTTTAATTGAAGCCTTCTAATAATTGTCTATTATTCAACGTAACTTAGAATAAGAACACATGTGTTTTAACGTGTCTCAATGATATCTTTTGTAAATATAAGGCTATAGTATGGATCAACAACCTCACATTACACATGGCGATGATGGTCCTCATGGGACTTCTTCTTCTCGATAGGTAAAACTCATTGTTATTGTACAAATGCACATACAAGAAAAATGTTATTGTATAGTTTTTGTTATGTGTTATTCTTCACTACTACTTTGGATTTGTTTTAAATAAAATGCTAGTAATATTGTTCTCACAAACGACTGCTGATTAGAAAAAGGGAAAGGAACAAGTAGTTCATGGGGAGCTGTAGGATGAGCAGGATCCATTCATTGTTGATTTTTCATTAGACGTTGATCCTGTGGATGCACTGTAAAAGGTCCTTCATGCAATTTCAAGATAGTTAACTCGATTGGAAGATATTCAACCTCAGACTCCTGAAATACTAATGAGAGAGGATGATTTGGCCCACCATGTTCGGACTTAAACATTAACTATTAATTTAGTTTTTAATTATAGCAATAGTTCAATAATGGTTTTTATAGTATACTCTTTTATTTATGTCATTAACTAAAATACATGTGTTATTTTTCCAGAGGACGCATAAAAAATTAAAGGGCCATGCCCCAAATGCAGACACTTCAGGTGGTTCAAGTAGATTGCATGGTGTATCCTCCACTTGTGTTTTCTCAAAAAATACATTTTTTTAATAGCTCTAACAATCTTTTCCATGGTTGTCGATATTTTTTTATGCTCTAACAATCTTATTTTTCAGAACCTATTATTTATCCTATGTTGAGTACGCCGCCTGCCACAAGGATCAAAACCATAGAGATACTATTGCCTATAATGTTGGCAACACGTAGCATGGCCATAGATGTGATGGCAATGCCTATTATTGGTAAGTAGAATCCTCTTTTTCTCTCTCATTTCTCATGTGTTTATTTCACTTGAACTATTCTTTCTTAGGGGGCATTTTGTAATATTGGATTTATTTTATGTAGGAGGCGATGGTGAAATATTGGATGTACTCGTGTTAGATGTACGAGAACAATAGATAATTGTGATCAATTTCTCGTGAACATTGAAGATGGTCTTTCCATGAGAGTAGCCCAGCTTCTAGGTACTTTAAAGATTGATTCTTTCTTTTACTATACAATCTTATACTCATAATGTAATGCACCAACCCCCTGTGCAGTACCTTGCAATAACTAATAATCTCATTATTATTTTGCAAGGAATAATCTATTTTATGAAAAAATTAATGATGAATGTTTGCTCATTTTTTAGGCTGACCGTACGCACATGGTATCATATTTTTATTTCATTGCTAGATCAGATTTCCTTTCATCCCTTTCTTCAAATATATTAAAAGGTAGCTTCACTTCATTTATGAATTTAACAATTTTTTTTTCTTAAAAGGTGGTAATTACAAGATAAAGACTTAAAGGATAAACTCATTGACTCTATGATAAAAGTTTTTGGACCCAACACCTTTCAAAGACTTAGGCTCCTTAAGAAAGCGGGCCAAAATTTGAAGTATATTAAGGACAAATACAAGTCTCAAATAAAAGGAAACCCTTATTACGAGCGGCCCCCTATGTTTCTATTAATGAGTGGGAGAATCTTTAAAAGAGATGTACTTGAGAGACGCACAAGATATGGTGGACAAATAGTATCACCCAAGGAAAGAAGGTATGTGATAATCTTAATAATGAAATTATGTACTATTTACTTTGCTACTTATGTGATATAACATAATTTAAATATCACACAGGTTGCCTAACACATCAAAGGAAATAGAAGCAAGAAAAAAAAAGCATGGGCAACACAAGCTCAACTCAGGTGGATATTCAAAACTTATTGCACATATTGTCAGTAATAGTAAATAAAAAACCATATGCAAATATTTATAAATTGTAATCAATTTAGTTTTGATGAAATTCACTACAATAAAAATGTAGGGCTTGGAGTTCAAACAAAAGATTTCAAAAGAGGACAAGAAAGTAGGCTAGAAACAAGGCTATACAGTCGTGGCTGAACGATTCTGATCAGTGATTGTGCAAGGTTCTTCTGGTGGATCTGTTGAACAGGTAAACAAGCTAATTGATTTTTCTTTCAAGTTAAATACTTTACCAATTACTGTATTTGATGTTAAGTTCCAACATAAAGTGAATATATATGTTTTAAGTAAGGAAAAAATTATTATATATTTTTTTAAAACTTTAAAGCGAATATATTTATATGTATTAAATTGAATGATAAACATTTCTCTCTATTTGTCTTGTATTTATATGTATATATTGTCAATAAATGCACTAATTATTTACATTGGAATGCATCCTTCCAATCTTGAAACACCATCCGAGCACAATGGAGGCATCAATTTGGATGTGCATTGTAGACTCAAGGTATACATTTTCTATTCAAATTTTGATTATTGATTTATTAACACAAGTAAACATTATAAATTGAATTTGGCGTAGTAATAAAAATTTAATTATAATGTGTTGGGATTAATAAAACATTTTGTATTGCAATTGCAAGGGATGTAGAGGTTCTTGTTGAGCATGTTGAGGTTCAAACCACTGGGCAAGAAGATGTGGTTGCACAAGGTAAAGAGCATCACGTTTAAGTTTTTTAAAGTACTAAAATGCTTGTAACAATTATGATAATATGTTTTTAAATCAACCCCAATTATGATAATATGTTTTTATTGTAACCCTTTTATTTGTTATTGCAGAGGACCCATTTTTGCAAAGGAAAATGAAATCACGTACATGGGCGAGAATAAATGACAATGCCAAGATGGATAGGCCTCTGCAAGAATATAGGGAAGGAAAAAAAAAAAAAAAGTCAAAAAAGAAATGATTCTCATTTAATATGCAACTTATTTTATAATGACTGATGTTTATGTCTTAATGTTGTAATAATAAAATTATTATAGTTACTCTTATTTTTAAAGGTATATTTTGGTAGTTGAATTGTTAGTTAATTTGAGTAGTGAGGTTAGTATAATTGCACTTTTACAAATTTTCAAGTTGGGGTTTAATACACATTGATATTAGTAGTTCAATGCATATGTTAGGAAGGTATGATGTCATTAAATTATATACATGGTATACTAATATGGTAGATTTTAAGATAAGTGGTCATAGAATTAGGTAATATGTATCTCCTATCATACAACTATATATCTTGTAGGTTTGGGATCATGGATATTACCTTAATATCTTACAAGAATTGGTTCTCCATCATAGTTATGAACTGTTGGGTAGGTAAACTTATGAGGAGGTCTACGTATAAATTATTTGTAGGTAGAATCTAATTAGGATCTCATCCTTGTGCACCTAATGGGGTGACAACCAATGGAGACACTATCTGAGGACTCTACCCTAGAAAGTGGTTGCATAACCAATTCCACCATCATTTAAAAGACTGGTTTTAAAGTTAAACCCAAACTACAATGTCTCTACGAGTTACGTAGGTAAGGCAATCTATGATGAGCCCCCAAGGTATTAGATTTGGCTCTTAGTTCTTGTACTTTTGAGTTTTTCCTTGATCTTTCCACCCCTTACCAATATTTTACATAGTTTGCATCTCTTTATGAAACTAGTTTTATATACCTTGTGATTGATTTAGCTAAGTTATTGATGTATGCAAATCCCTTGCAAGTAGTAAGATATTACAATTTATTTAAATGAGTTTTGATGTTTTAGAAATGAAATATTCTATCTTTTAGATAGTGTTTCTTTGTAAAGAGTTTTAGAACTCTTCAAAATCTTTTTTAACTTTAATAATAAAAATGTATTTATACAAGACTATAAAAACAAAGTGTTGTCATATGATTATTGACGGTTAAACTAGCTATTGAAATATTGCTTGTTGTTTTTTAAGCCACTTCAACCTAAACAAACTTTCAGGCAAAATTCTAGCTGAACTCTTCAGCGAGAAGATGAATGTGTTACACTTGTGAGTACAAAAAATTGGTTTGTTTTTTCATATGTTATGATCTTCAGTATGTGATATATAAATATATCATTTGTTTTGAGCCCTATTTATTACCATCTACAAACTATTTTGATAGTAATGATTTTGAAGGTGGGATCCCCCATACTTTGGGACTAGTGCCCAATCTGAAGGATGTGTGAGTATCAATGATTTTAATTTTGTCTTTTCTTGCTATGTCATGTATATGGTTTTCATGGCTGCTTCACAGACCAGAATTTTATGGGTGCCTGGTTAATTTGTTTTATTGGTAATATTGTTGGGAAATAGGAGACTTCACAGAAACCAGATGGCAGGTGTGATTCCCACCGAAGTTAGCGTACTAGTAAACCTTGAAGAACTGTTAGAGACTTCTCCTGGGTTTAGGATTTTATAGAATGTAATAAAATTTTAATGTGGGTTATCTGATTGAAAACTTCAATTTGTGATACTTTATAAATTGATATAAAGAGTTGTAGTTTTATGTATTTTATAAAAGTGGTATCTGTTAGAGTATTATTACTCTAGTTGCTTTAGCTTCTCTTAGGTGCGTTATTAATTAATTCTTAATTAATAATGTGCAACCTAGTATTTTTGTTTTAGGGTTTGTTCACCTTTTAAGGCTGAACTTTGTAATGTTTTTTTCATACTCTTCGAATACATTTTTGAGCTCTAACCTTTTCAGCATAGAAGGGTTTCTACTTTTTCTGTTGTTGGCTTCAATCGTTGCAATAGGTATTTTTCATGCAGGTGTTCTTGGCAAGCTATGAAGTTGGATTTATCAACTTCTACATGGTATCAGAGCCACCCTGTCACTGCCTAGGTTGAAGGTTTTTGGAGCTACAATTCAAAGAAGACAGCCACAGCTTTTCTGGGATTTTTCTGTCACTTTGAAGGAGGTGCGATCTTCTAGAGTAGTTTGAGCCAAAATAGACTCTACCATTGCGTTCAGAAGGCCCGGGAAAGTTGAAAAACATATAAAGTTTGACTATTTTGGTCTCTGTGACCATAGGAAAAAATTTCTTAGCCTCGAGGGGCGTACGGTATGGATTTCAAAAAGAAAAAAAAAAACATATTTTTTGTTGAAAAATGCGCCCGCAGCCTGAGCGCCACCAGTGCGCA
>MU225559.1:963610-987979 GCA_018584345.1 Thuja plicata | reverse complement strand
ATCAGTTCAGGATTCTCCAGATAGATGCAGAGTTCACCTCCTTGGCACCTGACTCATTCACCAGCATTGAGGACTTCTTGATGAAGTTCAAGTCTCTTCGATCCATTTTATAGGTTGCTGGAAAGACAAAGTCAGATGATGAGTGTATCTTCCTGATACTCTCCAAGCTTTGTGGTCCTTATCAGATTTTCACTTCTACCTTCTACTCCACTATGGATGCTCTGGGTACTTGACATGTTATGCCCTCTTTTGAGACCTTCTGTGATAGGTTAACACGTGAGCAGTCCAAGATCAGTCAGATGGATTCTCTTACAGGTTCACAGTCATAGGCATTACTTGCCAAGTCATCTCAGGATACATAGAAGCCGAAGCTGAAGTAGATATCTGATTCCTCTTCTCAGCACTCTTCTAGCCTAGCATCTTCTTCTAAGAAGGAGAAATAGAAGACTCAGAACCCCACTTGTTCTTATTATCATAAGGGGTCCCATGATGAGTCCCAGTGTTATCAGAAGAGATTTTATGGCTATGAGAAATAGATTGCAGATTTGCAAGCTCTCCTTCAGAAGAGAACTATATCCTCTCCATCCTCTTCCACCTCACAGGGGTCTGCTTTTCAATCTTCTGGCTCATCTTCGACATCTGGACAGGATTTTGGATAGGGTCATGCATTACGGGCATCTGTTGCATCCCCTTCACAGGTCTCTTGGATACTGGATTCTAGTGCTTCTCACCATATGGCATCTTCTCAGGATTTGTTCTCTTCTTTTGAGAATTCTCCTATTCCTCATATTCTCATGGGGAATAACACTGTACAGACAGTCTGCGGGACAGGTTCAGTCAGCATTCAGGATGGCACATTCAATGATGTATTGTATGTTCCATCTCTCTCTTCCAACCTTCTCTCCATTTATCAGATTACTCGCAGTGGGTCAGGGAAGACAGTTGAGTTCACAGCCAATTCAGTCTTCATCAGGGATAGCACGACAGGAGGCATTATTTCTACAGGGACAGTTGATCATTCCACCCGTCTCTACATCTTTTCTCACTTTGGCCCACCATCTCC
This sequence comes from Thuja plicata, assembly GCA_018584345.1. Lineage (NCBI taxonomy): Eukaryota > Viridiplantae > Streptophyta > Pinopsida > Cupressales > Cupressaceae > Thuja > Thuja plicata. Next base: position 986,916 of record MU225559.1, on the reverse strand, counting down.
ATTGTTGGAGCACAGCTCTCCCCTGTCGAGAGAGCCTCATGAGGTGCAGTCAAGTCGCTTGAACCTTCGTGTTGTTCCCGAGACCAGTGTTGTGACTGCCACACCACATCCCGAGGAGTACTTTTCTCTTCAGAAGGATTCTTCTTCAGCACTGCTTGACTCTCCAGCTCCATTCATTGAGACACCAGGTGCAGTCATTGAGGATTCTTCAGAGGACACTCATCTCCTCTCTCATGACAGTGTCAGCACACCTATCATACCACTTACATTGGGGATTCCCTTTTAGGATCCTCATGTCTTCTCATTTGAGCATTAGCTCGGCCTTCTAGTGACACCTCATCTTTCGAGGTCACCTCTTCAGCACCCACTAACTTTCACTCCTCTGCATTTTTGTCACAATGGTTTGTTCATTGCTCCAGGGGTTCTTTCATTCTGGGGGGGCTTTGGAGCCTCGACCCTCTCTCATGGGGGGGTTTGCAGCACACATTATACTACTGGATTTGAGAGAGTCTCTTGAAGTTATTCCTTTTGTCTTTGCTTGCTTTTATATCCTTTTTGGAGAGGAGTTTTTCCCACTGGGTTTTCTCCTTTGTCTCCAGTTTACAGAGATTTCCTTGTACTGGGTACCTGATCAGGCCTTGTTGCCGGGACCCTTTTCTTGCTTTCATAGTTTTGCTAGGTCAGCTTTCTCCCTGTGTTTAGCTTGAGGGGGGGTGTTAGATTATTATTACTCTAGTTGCTTTAGCTTCTCTTAGGTGCATTATTAATTAATTCTTAATTAATAATGTGCAACCTAGTATTTTTGTTTTAGGGTTTGTTCACCTTTTAAGGCTGAACTTTGTAATGTTTTTTTCATACTCTTCGAATACATTTTTGAGCTCTCACCTTTTGAGCATAGAAGGGTTTCTTCTTTTTCTGTTGTTGGCTTCAATCTTTGCAACAGGTATTTTGCATGCAGGTGTTCTTGGCATGCTGTGAAGTTGGATTTATCAACTTCTACAGTATCAAAAATTGTAATTTAACTGATTGACTATCTTTTATATATTATATTTAAGAAAACAATTAACAAATTGTAAAGAAGATAAATGAAACCACACATAAATCTATCCTAATCAAAGTAGAACTAAAATCAGAACAGGATAGAATCAAATAAATTTTTGCCTCCGGCCCACAAACAAAGCAGAAACTCTTAAAGGAAAAGAGTAGGATTAAATTCTGAACTGCAGCATAGATTGTGACTATTTGAAATATAGTGTATTCTCTTCATGGATTTTAATCTTGTTCACATGATTCTTAACCTTCATGTGTTCCTTGGGGACCCCTACAAATGAGAACATAAAGACACAGTTTGGAAAATGATATCCAGATAAACTTTTATAGTAGCTTTTCTTTTTCTCTTGCACTATAATTCGAAAACACTGACAAGTATCTTATCCTACAATATCAATGTTTTGCAGTGACAGGAATGCAAAACATGCTTTAAACATTTCTATGGAGGCATCAATATTCTTGGGTGCCTGTGCACCATACCTTTCACTTTTGTATCATCGTGTCAATGATATTTTCTTGTTCTTAATAAAAAAAATTGGCCTCTTCCTCGTGATGACTTCATCATCATTAAAAAAACTTATCTAGTTAATAAACTTTATATCCTTATGTATTATGTTGCTATGATTTTGCATCTTTTTTTGGACACTATTAATCATTGGTTTATCTTTTTCCCTTGGGAATTCTTTTCAGGTAGAAAGGGTAGGATACCATCTATCTTTCTTCAAGACTCTTTATCAAAAGGGGATCAATGTCCTTTATCTCAATCAAATTAGAGGTGGAGAAGAGTGCTTTACATCAATTGGGTGTAGATATCACAACAATTGAGAAACATAAATATAGATATCATGGTCACAATTGTTTGGAGACACAATATAATTGAATGGTATACCCAAATGATGAAACACAACCACTACTCCTTCAATTCCAATTTGACATTGTGGGATCCAAGAATATTTTAGAGAGGGGAGAAGGGTTGTAATGACCAAAATAATATAGGGTCCCTATATTATTTCAGTCATTATGGCCCTCCTCCTCCGCTCTCTAAATTTATTCATTATCAATGGTTTTTGGATCCTGTAGTGTCAACTTGGAACTGGAGGAGTAGTGGCTGCGTTGCATCATCTGGGTATAACACTCAATTATGTTGTGTCTCCAAACAGTTGTGACCATGATGCCTACATTTATGTTTCTTATTTGTTGTGTGCTAGGACCCCTTATGACCCTTTATGACCCTTTATGATCCCTAAGAATACATATTAGAGGTCTTAAAATGTGGTAAAGGGTCATAAGAGGCTCATAGGAGGGGCTAGATGAGCTTCCACCTTTACGTGGTTGGCCTCGTTAAGTAGAGACTGTTAAACTATTCTCAAAACAAAGAGAAACTCAATATTTTTTTTAAATATAGTGTACCATCGTAATTACGATGGTGTTTATAGAATGACTAACGCAAAGCACTACATGGGACATCTAGATGTCAAAAATAGCCGACAGCTAGATGTCGCATGTACAACATATCCATCACATACTCATCATAATTTCAACACTCATAATGTGTAATAACGACAGGTTGACCATCCTAGATGGTGCATATTACAATGGTCAATACCATCTCAATTGTGATGGTATTCAAAGAAGATCGATGCCAAAGCACTAAATGCGATGTCCAAATATTGGAATATTTTGATAGTTGGACGTCACATGAACAAAATATGTTTCGTATAACTGTCATAATTGTGACACTCATAATGTGTAATGATGACATGTTAACCATCGTAGTCAGTGCATATTGCAATGGTCAGTACCGTCGCAATAATGAAAAACATACTAGTCATTAGTGATTTCAACATCAAAACTGCAACATCAATCTATATCGCTTGATCGATGGGGTAGTGTTGGAAGTGTGACACATAGCCGTTAAAAAAAGTTCTCAAATGTACTAGTGCTAGGTGATCCTGAATACTATCTAGGGCAATGTGAGCACCACCTTTCTTATCAAAAATGAAAAATGGGAGTGTTAAAAGATCCCATAACAATCCATCTAATAGTAGTAATACGGAACCTAAAATATGAGATGAAATCCTAAATCCCTCTTTGAGATAGTGTGTTATTGGGGGCATACACATTTGAAACCACTAAATAAATTTCTTCATTTAGAAGGAAGAATTTGGTAACAATATAATTAGCTGAAGAAAAAACAACTTTACCTTTTACTAGATATAATACCCAACCAAGGTACCCTTGTAACAATATGATAAAGTGTGCACTAATATTTTTTTTTAATAATATACAGGTATAAATATTTCAAAAGTGCATAAATTTAATCAAAAGAATAAAAAATAAAGAACTAACAATGATCATCTCATGATCGTACACAAGAGAAAGTATTACAATCACTCCTAAGGGTTCTATGAAAACCCAAAACACACTCAGAATGGAGTAAACACGTTCACAAGATTTCCCAACAAGAGCTCAGACCATGTTCAATGAGCTCGAAGAGGCCAAGCTGACAATTAATAAAAACATCCAAATGGAGGAGACTAAATCAATCCTTTGAATCTGTCTAAACAAAGATTCATTTTAAACATGAAATAAAATAATCCTAATATAGGTAAACATACAATCTAATTACTAATTATCCAAAATAAATAACCCAAGGAATGTCTGGAAGCCACCCACTAACAAAAGAAACCCAAATGGCTACCCCAAAACGGATTGGAAGAACAACTTGGGTGCAGATGTCGAAGGAAGGAAGAGATGTTCTCTAAGCATAGACATCGGTCTACACAGATATCAATCTGTGATTGGTAAAAAACTGGTAGTCAACTAAGACAAAAAGTCTCAGTCTAGAGAGGCGGATACACTAGTTGACAGGAAGAGACATTGATATTTGTAGACATTCATCTGCGTAGACATCAGTCTATAAATTTTGGTATAGAACAAAAGGGATAAAATCCCAAACCCTAAGTTGACAACAATGTATGGCTGATAAATGACTACCTCCATGTCGAGGATTACTAAGTAGCATAATTCAGGGATGTACAAACCCAATAGAAAAAAACATAATAATGGAAAAATAATCTACTAAGAATGAGCATAAAATATATAAAACACTAAAAATAAATATAAGGGAAAGAAAAGAGAACTCGTTACTCAGAATCTCAATCTTTGGAGGAAGGCCACAACCTGTACCTAAATCCATAGAAGTGGTAAAGTGCAAAACCACCCTACCATGTGTAACCCTCAGGCCCACCCAATCATTCTTGTGGAGACAATAACCCAACCACAAACACATGAGATTCACGCATACAAGATATGGTTACATACACACCAATAAATGTATACAAATGTAGATAATCAATAACATGTGGACATCAGTCAACATGCGGACAAGAATCCAAATTAATTATCAATGCAACATTCACATAACAATAGGAGAACTATAGAGTACTAAAATGGTTTGGTGCAGAGACTTGATAGTGGAAGTGTCATCTTGTGGCACATGGTGGCCTAAGCATCTTTGAGAAATCCTTGTCTCATCAATAAATTTGTACTAAGTCATATCAATGTTTGTAGACAACATGTTGAATTCATACAATATCACCATCCACATATGGAAAGGTACTATGCCATCTCAATGTCCTCAAATGATGGCATTGAAAAGACATACCATATCAACTTCCTCAATGACAGCAAGGTAGTCACAATAAATCTCACTGTTAACATTAGTAATTATGTTTTAACTCCATTCATGTATTTATTTATCACTTATTAAAAAATCTACCAAGAGATAACCTAGGACTTGTTGACGGGGTTTTACTGACTAGGTCTGCCAACAGTCATAAGTTGTCACCGGGTTCCGGGGAAATCGGCCAACTTCACCTGCAAAAGGTTGTCTGAGGGAATAAATCCTCTGGGCCTTCAAGCACCTGGGTGTTGGTTCACGACGGTACGGGGCTCGGTCGAAAGAGGTGACTGTTTTCAAGGGGGATAGCTTCTTTCTTCAACCCATCTTCTCCGAAGATTCGATCAAAGTAAGGTTTTTTCGAGCGCTCTATACTTAGCAAATAAAATGAAAAAGATCCTGCAGGGTTAGAAATATTTCATCTAACTATAGTCATGCTAAAATGTCTGGAACATCAATAATACCCTGGTAGACTACACTAAATATTGAAGAAACACATAACCATCAGCTAGCATTCTATCGGTAGTGGGAGTAAAGAGTTCGTTAATCTACTTTAACATACCAGGGTAAAAGACATAAAGAAAATTAAAACAAAAAATACCATTAACTCAGAAGCAGGAATGCCAACAACATCATTACCAAGAATTCTTCCTTCTTCATTAATATTTAGTCCAGCAAGCACTAGTGCGTGATACAATGGCGGCTCCAAGGGAGCATCTAACTATCAGGGCCAGAACAATGGAGTATTGAGCTCTGTAGCTTAAAAGAATCACTTTTCTATTTCTTATAGACAACAAAATCATCAATTTTGCTAACCCTTGGAAATGGGCCGGTCTATCTATTTATACAACTCTTTTCTAACCCTAACCCTATTTACATCATGTTTCAATAAAATACAATATGTGGGGGCCGGTACTACCTGCGCCACCCTACAAAAGACCTAGATACGAAATAGGTCTGCCATGTCAGAGGAAGAAAATAAGAATAGACATTGGAAGAATCAGTCTCAAGAAGAGAGCCAGGGAGGAGAAAGTAGAAAGTAGGTCCCCTAGGGACCAAGGCTACATGCCTCATAAATGAGAAATGTGGCACCCTGTCTCCAATGTGTCAGGTGTACCTCTGAGTGGCACCTCGAGAAGACCACCCTGTCAGAAAACCAACCACTGAGTCGACGCCCATTGATGGGGCCAATTACCTTCTGACACTCTTTTTTAACCACCTCTAAATGTGACTAGTCAGCCTCAGGGATCGAGACACAGGTCACATGAAAGAATACAAAACTTTGGATCTAGAAATGCGGGATCTGAAAACTTATGCCCCCAAAAGAATAAATAATACTCAATGTGAGTTTTTCCTGGCCTCCAAAGAGAGCTCAAGGCTACTTATTATCATTGAAGGCCTGAAGGAGGCGAGAAATGCCATCTTCATCTATCTCCTTTAGGCTGGCCCTTCTGTGCCTGGCCACTTCAACTTGTTCCCCCAGGTCTGGAACATTTTCTCTGAATTCATCCGCCATCTTGGCTGCGTCATGGCCCTTAAGTATCATTTCGGTTAATCTTGCCATCTGGGCCCCATCTATCCCATCCGGGGATTGATACCGGGATGCCATTATTTAATCAAAACTCCCCAAAATTGAGTCTTCGGGGGTATAGGTATCTGTATTAAGGGGATCAGCCCCGGAGGCCTTTATTTCAAAAGACTTATATAAATTGGAAGAATATTTTATTGTGTTTACCTTCTCTTGCAAGGACTCTACCATTTGCTTGGTTACCTCCAATGTGAGGTCCAGTCTGGAGTGCTGAGTTCTCACAAAATCAAATGATTCCTCACCCAGAATTCTGGATTCAAAAATTATGTCTTCTCCCAGGGTGAGGAGCTCTTCGAGCTCTGCCTTCCACGCCTGGTAATTCTCGGCATCACTCTCCCACTGATCAATGAGTGTTTCCACCTGATGGATAACTTTCCAGGCCGTGTATAAGTCTGGAAGAGTGGACACCAGGAAACACTGGGTGTTTCCTATCTGTAGGATGACCCATTTGTCTACTGCCTGGGCCTTCTTCTTCATCACTCATAGGGAGTCTATGTTTCTCTACGGTATTTCTTCTGCTGTGGAGGTCTGTGGAGGGGTGGCGTTGATGGGTCTGGCCAGCTCAGTAAGCAACCCCATAAGGTTTGCATTCTTTTTCTTTTTAGCCTTTAGCCTCTGGGCCTCCTTTTCGTATCGGGTTTCAACTGCCCTCACTGCCTCCTTAAGCAAGTCTACTTCGCCTTGCTTTCCTCTTTTTCCCAGGGACACCTCTACAATATTGTAATCTATGGGATCTATAGTTGCTTCATTGGCATCTGGGGGAGGTGTTGCCATCACGAAAATGGTTTCTCCACCCGGCCCAGTTTGCAAAGTGTGAATTGTCCAAGCTTTCTTCTCCTTCGGTGGGGCCTAAACTTGGGCCATCATCTCGGCTAGGGAGAGAGGAATCACCGGAGCTGACTGAGATTTTCTCTTTCTACTATCTACCAGCCACTGAGGTGGGAGAGGTGGCCTTCTTGCCAAAATTTGTTCTCCTGATTCTTTCCCAGTATTCGGTTGTTGTTGCTCCCCTTCAACATGGACTTCTTCTATCCCTCCCCCTGCCTCAACCTCTGCAGTAACATACTTTTCAATTTTCATCTCCTCATCCTGGTCCTGTATATTTATTGTTGGGTCTGGACCTTGGTAGGCTTCTTTGGGGATGTCCTCTTCAAGCTTCTTTTCTTTCTCTTCTTGTTCTTCCTCTGTCGGGGCCTCTTCTTCTATCGAAACTTCTTTCGGTAGTATGGGAGGTGTCAGGCCAAGATTTAAAGTTTGAGCCGCTGTGATCACCTGCGCAAAAGAAGATCCCAGGAGTAGCCCTTGGAATGTGGCGGCTGGGGTAACGGTTATTCCTGAAAGTCTGGGTCTGGGTCCCCTAGTGGATGCCGTTTTTTCACTCAGTTATTGTTGGTCCACTCCTGGACCTTGAATTGCTTGAGCCCCAGAGATAATCCCCGGTTCCTGCTCCTTTTCTTCTACTTACTGCTCTTGTTGTGCAGCTTCTTGTCCCAAGTCTTCTTGATTTGCAGCCTCTTGTTTGGTATCTGGGACTTCTGTCTCCGCTTGTGTATTGTCCCCTTGTAGATTTCTGAATCTATCGATTGTGAATACATCAAACTCCTCCTCTAGAGGGAGACTGGCTAGGACCTCTGCTGGCTCTATTTCCTTTTCTAGCTTTGGGGAACTGGAAGAAATAATTTCCACTTCCCGGGGGAGGGACGCCACTGGCGCTGGTTCTACCTTGGGCTTTTTTATGTGCTTTCTCTTCCTCTGGGTAACCAAAGGCAGCCCCACATCGACTATTGTTGCCGCTTCCATGGGATCCACCCCCGTTTCCTTCACCATTAGGGCTGCCAGCGACGGGGAGGAAGAAGGACAAATTGGTCCGGCCATGAGTGGGGGAGTGGCAAGCCTCATTATTAAATACTCCCTCATCTGTTGGGAGGTAGCCACAGATGGCTTGATCTATTCCTGTATAGGAACTTCTTGTGTGGAGGGTGTTGTAGCTATTCTTTTCCCCTTGTCTATGCCCTATGAAGAAGTCCCCGCCCCCAGGGTCAATCTTGGTGTATGCTGTGGTGCTAATTTTTGCGCCGGTTGGGGAGCTTGACGCATAATCCTGGGGCACACCTTTTTGAAATAGGCGTGACTTTGCTCGACTACTTCCTGAGTGAAGTCCTTAATCATGGGCCCCTCTTGGGTGGCCCAATCCATTGCCGGTAGAGCCATTTTGTCGATCCCCTTTTCTTTGTACTGGGGATCGATGGTGGGTGCGGCGTCAGAGAAGCCTGGAGGGAATCTCTAGAGCTTTAGTTCCTACATCATTCCGGCTATCATCCTGACATAGTTCCTACTCCACACATCCACATCATCCTGGAAATCAGCCCAAAAGTCCTCCATATATATTCGATGGGGCTCTGAAGCCCGGGGCAGTGCTGTTACAATTTTCCCATGCGAATCAAAGTTTTTCTACGCCAAGTAGAATTCCTGCAAGTTATAACTTTTCAGCTCATTGTCTGCCTCCTTCGTGGCGGCCAGACTGCAGGTGTAGTTCCCACAGATGATTGGGAATGAGACGTTGGGGACCTTCTTGAGGGCTAAGAAGGTGTGCAACTCCATCATTTTTTGGCAATATTCCAGCAGCACGATTTTGTCCCCGCAATGCCTGGGAAACAAGTAGGGTTTCCTGGAGAAGCCAGTGACCCTAATGTATGTATGCTACTGGAATTGGATATAATAGTGTCCATAACTACTGACTAACTTCATCGCCTCAGTGGACAGGCGGTATCCAGCATCCCGGGTGGGTGTGAGCAGGTGATAGTAAAAGAACGTATCATTTACCCAGTAGAAACTGAGGAAGCTAGCCTCACATTGGATTTGTGATAAATGGTCCCACAGTTCCTTTTGTCCTGAGCCAATCCCGAGCATGCCATCTATAAGTAGGCAATTGGAATGGGGCCTGTGCTGGGCCAGGGCCCAGAAAACATAGGAAGACATAAAGAACTTCTTCTTCTGGTCCAACTGGAGAAACTGGGAGTCAATGTAATTAGAGATTATTGTCACCCAGTCAAAGAATTCTCCCTTAGTGGAGATTTCAAGGAGGAAATAATACATCCATTTGGAAAACTCCTAGGTGGAGGGTTGTCCAAATACCCGGGCTAATCCTATCATCACCATCTGGATGCTCTCCTTAAATTCAGAGTGGGGGATTTCTATCTTCATTCTCTTTGGGTCACTCTTCGGGGCCTTGAGCCAATGGGTGTTCATGTACACCCAGGAAACATCCTCGAGTTCTGTAAACTGTGCCAAGACATTAGCCCTTGTAACAACTGTGGCTCTATCAAATTGTGGGATTCCTAATCCTGCCCAGAATGTGTCTGGGTCGAGGGATACAAAAGGTGTGGGGTATCCTGTAGGTTCTATAGCTGCAAGCATAATGGCCCGAACAGAGGAGTTGTAGTTGGCCGCCAGCGTCAGGATAAGCTCCGGAGACTGCACGGAGCATGGGAAGCAAGCTGCTCGGAGGATCTCGAAACCTCCGACATTGATCGCTAATGGATCTCTAGCCTGTCGCTTGATGTGCACTACCTTCACTAGGGCCTGCATTTCTGCCCACGTTCTGACACTGGTGTCGGTTATAAGTTTAACCTTGGACTCAATCTTTGAGCTCATAATGAAGTTGTTCTACATGAACTTCATGGTGAGGGGCAATTTCTCTAGGGCCCTCTCCATCTTTGATTTCATGGCTGCCCTAGTTTCTGTCGCTGTTGGCAGTTCCAGACTCTCAGGAGGAGATGACGCAGATGCTTTAGACATGTTTGGAAAATGAGGTCCAGGAACCTGTAAGGCAAAGCAACCGTTTGAATATTTTATCAAAATAAAATAGTTACTCCGAGGTCTGAAGATCTTACCACCGCGATGTTTTCTTTCCAGAAAAGTTAGTATCATGCAAGGGTAACCAAAAAGCAAAACACAACACAAAATTAGGATCTTCATCATACATTCAGGTCTGGAAAATTTTATCACACTTGGAAAAGACCCAAGACCGGTGGTGGTAAGAGGCCCGAAGCTCAGAGAAATGACCGTTGGCAAGGATGTATAAAAAGGCAAGTTGTAGAGCCCACATGGATGCCACGTGCGTTGGTATTTAATGGATGTGATGGCGATGACGGCGGAGCCAACTATCTGAATGCATGAAAAGGGAAAGCCACTTGGCTGGAATTGATTGCGCGCATGGGACGTAAATGAGGTTCTGACAGACTTCATGGAGGAGAGAGAAAATCACCTGTTTGAAACCAGCCGAGAGCCAAGTTTCAAACAGGTGATTTTCTGCCTTGAAGTGAACTCAGAGGTAGAAAACTAGACACAGAGGTGACTCGACCATCCTGTCAAGCCACATGGGAGGATATACATGAATTTGAAGGAGTATACATATAGAAATGGGGAGATATATAGAGACTATATTACAACTATACACATATATACTTGAATATACAACATGAGACAACACCCGCGAGAAAACTAGACAAGGCAGACACAAATATATATAGCTATTTACACTCTTTACACTATTTACATTATTTACAGACAAACAAATTCTGCACAGAGAGTGGACAACCCTCTGGTAGAGCCAACCCACCAACGGGCGGCAAAACCAGAAGACAAAAGACCAGATGAAACGGGAAACACAATGAAGCAAGACAAGCCAAAACCAGACAAAAAAAAAAAAAAAAGCCAAAGAGCGGAAGAAAAATAGAGAGGAGGGAAAGTGGAAAAACCAACCTAAGAATGTAGAAAGCAGAGGAAAGGGAAGGGTTACTGAGAGAGATCTGTAATAGATTGAGTTACTGACGGCCAGAATCACCGCCCTGAAGCACTTGCACTTGCCTGAGAATGAAAGAAGACATTAAACACTGATTACCACAAACTTTCTGTAAACACTCTGTTAATCACTTTGAAATCGCTCTTTGATTCACTCTAAGTGCTTGAATATTTTAATCGCGGTGAATGTGAAAATGACAGATAAAACCTATTTATACCCGCGGTAAAAAGTAATCCTCCTTTTCCAGCGATCCCCGGATAGACACAACCTCCGAACTCTGGGCCCAAGGATTCTTTGGGATGATATCCCAGCGAACATCATGGTGAAGAATTCCGGAGTTTGGAATCCGGTTCCCACCGAACGAAAACCTCCGGGACTGGATTCCTGAAGGTGAAAACCAAACAACAAACAAAACAAACCACCGGGGAGGAAAGCCCTAGAGAAAGAAAACAAAAGAAAAGAAAGGCAAGGCAAAGCCGCAAGCAAAACCAAATGAAAGCAAAAAGGGGGACCCAAAATTTTGCACACAAAATGTAGGGACGGGGATGCAGGACATAACAAATGGTGACTATCTGGGACAAATGCCTTAGCTCATTTGAGAACTATAGAATCTTTGGTTAGCACAACTAGAATAAGCCGCTCCCCAAAGCGTTTGACAGGAAAAGAGCAACATATCCAAGAAAACCCAACCACATAGGAGTCAGTACGTAGTCTTTCATCAGTGGTGTCGTGTGTGCTTTGGAAGGAAATCAAGCCGATGACCTTGGAGAGAGATAGAGAAAAGGTACTAATCACATCGAGCCTGGATAAAACTCCAGACCCGGGGAGAATTTCTTTAGATTTTCAAACGTGGGTCAACCAATCAGTACAACCAATCTACCCTCAGTGTGTCTCATTACTTGTTCCTTATATTATATGTTCACTGATTGCCAGACTCCCAGAGACAAAACCCAATGGAGATTGCTCAAAATGTGCCATAACCCGTGAAACAACCCCGGAGGCCGAGCCGATTCCACCATGCTAAAGATAAATCTTAAATTTCACCATGTCGTAGACATTGCACCGGAGGCCAGAGTTATGCGAAGCATTCCCATTCCTACAAGGTATAAAAAAACATTGGGATCGAAAGAAAACCAAAAATGAAAACAAAGATGGAAAAAGAGGGCCGTCCTGGAGGACAGCCGATAAGGCTATTTACAAGGCAGGGCACCTTGCAATGAGACACCCGACAGAGATATTTACAAGTAGAGGGCTTTACATATAATATAACTTTGGGCAAACTTACCCTACTCGAAGTAGTATTTTAGAAACTGTCCATTAACGGGTAATGCGATAGGTTCCCCCGTCAGGGTGTTAAGGTGGTAAGTGTTGGCCCCACAGATTTCTGGAATTAAGTATGGTCTGAGCCAGAGCCGTTGGAACTTGGTATGATTTCCTTTCTTCTCCCGGGCCTTGTCCCACAACAGGACCAGATCCAAAATCTGAAAAGCCTTGTATTGGGCTCTTTTGTCAAACCATCATTTTACCACTTCTTGATGACGCGTGAAATGTTCAAGGGCTGTGTCTCGCTGTTCTTCCATTCACACCAAATTCAAGAGTCGAACCTCCACGATGTTGTCCCTATTGCCAAATTCCTGCATAAACTGTAAAACTGCGATTTGTAATTTGACTGGGAATACAGGGTTCTAACCATAAACTAGGTGGAACAAAGATGTTCCCAAGGTGGCTTTAATATGAATGTGATCTGCCCAGAGGGAAAATTTTATCTTTTGATGCCAATCCTAGGGATTCTGTTCTAATAGACGCTTGATCACCTCAAGTAGATTCTTGTTCATTGATTCAGCAATGTCGTTTCCCTGTGGATAATAGTTGCTAGAGAACTTCAGCGTGATCTTCCGATTGTAGGTCCATTCGAGTAGCTGTGCTGAAGAAAACACCAGGTGATTGTCACATACCAAAGCAAAGGACATTCCAAACTGTGTGACAATATTTTCTTCCAAGAACTTGATAACTATGTCTGCCATGTTATTTTTGCAAGGTATCACTTCAGACCACCGAGTGCAGTAATTAGTAGTAGTTAGAATGTACTGATGGTTAGCAGACGAGTTGGGGTTAATCTCCCTGATGAAGTCGAGTGCCCACTGGGAAAATGGTCTAGCCTTGTAGACTGGCTGTAGAGGCATAGCTGCAGTTTGGCAAGTATGGCATTTTCTTATGTGAATGTAAACGTCTTTGAATAGACAGGGCCAATAATATCTGGCCTGAAGGATTTGATGGGTATTGGCATTGGCTGAGCCATGCCCGGTTCCAAACCGTCCATGGAATTCGTCAATTATTCTTACAGCTTGGTCTTTGTCAATGCACCAGAGTTACACTCCCTCATAATTTCTACGGTAAAGCGCGGAGTTTTTGATCATGAAGTGAGCACTTTTCATTTGTAGAGCGTAGCATTTGTGGGAAGGTAACCCCTCTAGAAATTTGTTATTTAGAAACAAGTATACTAAATCGGTATACCATGGGTCTTGGGTGATGGAATCCACTGTGTAAGTTTGGCATTCTATACGAGGAGTCTCTTCTGCCATCGCCCGACTTAGTCCCTGGCCCCAGAATATTTTCATGGGCTACATTTCTAAGTCATATTCCTAGAGGATGGCCATCCATTTCCCCCGTCTCTCACCCAATTCACTATGCATCAGCAGAGATTTGACAGCCTGGTCTGGGATGATAGCATGTACTTTGCTCTAGAGAATGTAGTGCCAAAATTTCTTCACGGCCTGAACTAGAGAAAAGGCCTATTTTTCTAGTGGTCAATACCAGACTTCAACATTCTTAAAGGGGGAGCTCATAAAAGCTATCCGTCATTCTTCCCCCTCAACCTTCTGAGTCAACACTACTGCAGCAGAGTGCGGCAAAACAAATGAGTAAATGTAAAATGGAAGGGAATAGTCCGAACTAGCTAGGATGGGTGCTTCTGTTATTGTTTATTTGATTTGGGTGAACGCCCGCTTTGCCTTAGGACTCCACTCTATCTTGGTATCATTCTTCATCATTTCATTGAGTGGTTTAACTATTTTTGTGAATCCTATGATGAATCATCGCACGAAGTTGATTTTTCCAAAGAAGGATCGCATTTCTTTCTTGCTACCAAAAATCTGTAAGTTTAGCAATGCTTCAACTCTATCAGGGTCTATGGATATACCCTTCTCAGAGACAATATGCCCGAGAAACTTCCCCTCGGTGACCCCGAATATGCACTTCTTGGGGTTGAGGGATATTCCATATCGGCGGCATCTCTCGCAGATCTGAGCGAGGTGGGCGGGATGATCACACCTATCCTGGGAAAAGATAGTCAAATCATCCATATAGATGATTATGCACTGATTTACGAGGCCCTTGAACGCAATGTCCATGGCCTTTTGAAAGGTATCCCCTTCGGTGATCAGACCGAAGGGCATTCTTTTATACACAAACATTCCCCACTTGGTGGTAAATGTTATTTTCTCTCTATCCTCATACTTGACCATGACCTGGTTGTATCTCGAATATCCATCTAGGAAGGACATCATCTGGGATCCATTCACTATCTACAACACCTCATTCAACGAGGGAAGAGGGTGATTATCTTTTTTAGATGCCTTATTCAAATTTTAGAAATCTACGCAAAGGTGGATCTCACCGTTCTTTTTCCTGACCGGGACTAGGTTGGAAACCCACGTAGTATGCCAGATTTGGAAGATTATCCAGGCTGATAGCAGTTTTTCCACCTCTTGACAAATTAGAGGCTCTATCAGGGGGTTGACTAGTCTTTGCTTCTGTTGAAAGGGCTTAGCATCAGGTTTCATAGGAATAGTATGGGTCATGATGGATGTATCATACATTTTCAAGTCTTCATAACCCCAAGCAATTATGTCAATGTATTCTTGGAGAACCACGAGAATCTTCTCCTTTTCCTCAGGGGAACAGGAGGTACCAATGTGAATAATCTTTTCTTCACTAGGCTGGCCAATGTTAACTTTTTCAAATTTTCCTCCCTTAGAGGAGGATGACACCTTCTCACAAGCCTGGGGGTCCGAGTCGAAGATTCTTTCTAGTGCAACCATCCCCTTTGGGATGGTGTTAGTGGGCAGGTCTATGATCCCATCGTCTTCATCACCCTACCCAGTATCATCATGGTCTCGTTCCTCCACTATCTGATCCTCAAAGACACCAACATTCACCATGAAGGCCAGGATATGTTGATCGTCCTCAAAAACCTTAAAGTGGGTGACATTATTTGAAATGGACGGGGGGGTACCATCTCAACTGAAAATTTCTAGAGTCTTGAGCCAGCCATTGGCTCAAGTGTGCTGGCAGAAATGGCGAGGGCATTCGGGACATAGTTCCATCACCGGGGAATGAGGTCAATGCCAAAAGCATCAAAATCTTCGATAAGGCTCCAAGCCTGGTTGCGGTATGTGGCCAGCCTTTTGTCATGACATGTGTATTGACTCCAGACCTATTTAACAATCAACTCTGAATCACTCAAAGCCCAGAGGTGGGTGATACCTTTCCTTAGTGCAAATAAGAGTCCAAGGACCAAAGCCTCATACTCTGTGACATTGTTCGTACAGTTAAATTGCAGCCTATAGGATGCGAGGAAGGACTTCCCTTGTGGGTCAATTAACTCTACCCCAACCTTGCAACCTTGTTTGGATCGGGACCCATCAAACTTGAGGGTCCATAAGTCATTATTTGTGATCTGGGGCTGGGGTGGGGGAGTTTTCTTTAGATTTTCACTGGGAGACCTAGGGGTTCCTCTCAGAACGACTGGTGTGAAAATAGAATTTACCTTCGGAGGTGTTTCAACTTGGGATTCCCCAGGGAACGACACCACAGGAGCACATCCCGTAGGAGTACTGGGTCCCAAGGAATCCATTGTATGTTTATTCTGGAAGGCATCAAGTTGCCGGTTAGCAATCAAGAGACATGGCTCACACTCAAGCTCTGAATGTTTTTGGTAGTGCACTCGGCACCAAGTGCCAGACAAAAGTGTGGCAGGGGTCTCTATGGTGCCTTGAGAGTTAACTTCAACTCTCACCTTTTCTTCTAAGTCTCGTGCTCTTTGCAGCACGATGGGATCCTCTCCGGGGATGAAATTGAATGTTAAGATTTCAAGAGGTTGGTACACCCCTAGAGAAGTCTCAGAGAAAAGGACTTCATTGACCCTCCCAACTTTGGTAAGGGCCTGTTTCATTTGGGGTTCGCTTTTGACCCAGATCTTATTGGATTCTCCTTCCCATGGAAGCCATAAGTGGGTGAAGTTGGTTGAAAAGTATCTATTCAAGGACTTAGACCAATTTCGGCTCAGTAACATCCCGTAAGTCTCGGGAATGTCCACCACATGGATGTCAATGATACTGGCTATCCTGGGGTCCTGGATAAGATGTATCTGGATGTTCTTTAATTTCCCCACCATTTTCACAACAGTCTTGTCTAGCTGGACTACTGCACCATTAGATGGGGTGGGGTAGAATCCGAGCTTCTGACAGATGGTCAAGGGCATGATGCTACCCGAAGCTCTAGAATCTACTAGGCAATTATGTATGTTTTTAGCATGGATATTTAGGCCTAGGAAGAAGGGAAGATCCTCGTTATTCCCCCAGAAGAAGGCTGCATTAGCATCTTTGAAGGAGACGGTCTTGGGTGGGTGTCTAATAGTTTTTGAGTTTCCCAAGAGCTTTAGAAGAGACTTCTTCTACTCGGGGTAGTTTAGTAAAACCTCCATCAAGGTCATGGAGGTGGTGGTCTGTTCTAATGCCTTCGTGATATCAAATCTTCCTCCGAGGAACTGGTGATTTTCCTCCATGAGATATTTTTCTTGGTTAGAGCTAGGACCTTTCGGAGGGACAGGTCGATCAGTTACATTATTCTGGGGAAGAGGGGTGTCTTTGATAGGAGGTGTGAGCGTGTAAGCTGGTCCTTTACCAACCTAACTTTGAGTGTTGTATGGAGCCCACGGGTTAGTAAAGACGTTGGCCTCGAAAGGCAGAATGGATTCATCAAAGAATCCTTGCAATTCAGATTCTTCTTCATCTTCTCCAGAAGTCCCGAAGAAAATGGTGTCGCAGGTGAAGGCACTATGGGTCGTTTCTTGGACTGGAGGTTTTGGAGGGGTAGTATTGTGAGACTGTTGCCTGTCCAACTGGGAAATCATGATGACTTTCTCTAGAGTGGCATAATTCACCTCATTGTGCGAACCAGTATTGTGTAGTCTACACCAGTTAGTCATGGGCTGAAAGTCTGCGATTAGTGTAAAATGTGATGGTCCAGCACCATTTTGGCTGACATTTTGGTTCGGGGGTGGGCCTCCAGTGTTCATGTTATTGTTCCATTATTTTTGATTGGGTCAGGACCCATTGTTGAAGTTTCTCCCTCTGGTGTTATTGTTTTGTTGGCTAGAGAAAATGTTTCCCCTCTAGGAATTTGAATTTTGGGGTGCGTAGGACCCCACCTTCAGTTGGCCCATGTCCATAGTCAAGGTGGAAAATATTCACTAGAGGGATTCAAACTCGGTGGTCAACTGAGTATTAGCATCACAATGTGATGGCTGTGGCTATTGTTGGCTTCCCGGGAAGGCACCAGGATTAGCTGGAGTCAAGGGCGACAATCCTCCAACCACGGACGACTGAAAGAAGGGCACTCCAGATGGTTGTGTTTGAGACTGTTGTATTTTTTGCGGTTGATTCCAAGGGAAGACTTCCAAACCCGGTGTTATCTGGGTCTGGGTTGGGTAAATATACCGTTCTTGCTAGTCTATTAAGGGTGGCGGGGGATTCATCACCATTGAAGGGGCGCCTATTGCCAGATTGGGGTTGTAGCCCCCAGCATATGCAGTTCCATCAGGGATCATGTTGAAAGGTGTACTCTGTCCAATCCTTCCTGTGGATTTGTTGAGACCACGGGATAGCTCTAGGGCAAGGTTGTAAACTTTTGCCAAAGTGTCCTGGTTGCCCACGGTGGTCATTCTCCAAAGGAGAGTGACAATGAAAGGGTCCATCGCGTTGAGGTAGGTCTTTATGGTTACCTTAGGGGATGGGATGAAAGGGCCCATGCACCGCTTAAGGGTGAGCTGGAACCTATGGTTGAATGCTGCAAGAGGTTCATTAGGTTCCTTTCTGATGGAGATGAACTAGCTGTGGGACCAAGCTGGGTCTACGTGCACGCGAAAAGCAGCCAGAAAGGCATCCTCCATGTCCTACCAAGTGTTTATGGAATTGGTGGGCAGGTTAAGGTACCAGTTCAAATCGCTTTTTCCTAGGGACAAGGGGAACATACAGGTCACAACATCTTCATGTTGGATCTGGTGTCTATTCATGGCATCTTTGTATGTCTGTAAGTGTTCTTCTATGGTCTGTGAGCCTAAGTGCTCATATCTTGGGCAAATCTTCTCTGGGTGAGAGGGTAAATCATTGGTTGCACCTAGAAAAGTGCCCATTGGGGACCCAATGTTTTCAAAATATGTAGCCATTGGGGGAACTATATGTTGGGTAGTTTGGGCACTAGTTCCTAGAATTATCTGAGGAGTTTCGGTATTCGGAGGTATGGTCGACCCCCAGACAATAGTGGCTTGTCAAATCTTCAAGGTCCATTTCTTTCGAGCAGGAGGCTCGAGTTCAACAAACCTTTTGGGATTCGGGGCAGACCTAAGGACTCTTTCAAATTTAGCTAGGGAAAAAGACCCAATCCCGCCAAAGGCTTGTCTCCTAAAATTACAGCTCAGGGAACCTTCAAGAGGTGTAAAATTGGAATCTCTGGAAGGGGATAAGTTCATGCCCTCCTTCTAGCGCCAGTTTCTATTGATGGGGTTTTACTGACCAGGTCTGCCAACATTCATAATTTGTCACCGGGTTCTGGGGAAATCAGCCAACTTTGCCTGCAAAAGGTTGTCTAGGGGAATAAATCCTCCAGGCCTTCAAGCACCTGGGTGTCAGGTAACGATGGTGCAGGGCTCGATCGGGAGAGGTGAATATTTTCGAGGGGGATAGCTGGTTTCTTCAACCCATCTTATCTAAAGATTCAATCAAAGTAAGGTTTTTTTGAGGGCTCTATACTTAGAAAATAAAATGAAAAAGATCCTGCAGGGTTAGAAATATTTTATCTAACTATAGTCATGCTGAAATGTCCAGAACATCAATGATACCCTGGTAGACTACACTAAATACCGAAGAAACACATAACCATCAGCTAGCATTCTATCAATAGTGGGAGTAAAGAGTTCATTAATCTACTTGAACATACCAGGGTAAAAGACATAAAGAATATTAAAACACAAAATACCATTAACTCAAAAGTAGGAATGCCAACAAC
Source organism: Thuja plicata (assembly GCA_018584345.1). Lineage (NCBI taxonomy): Eukaryota > Viridiplantae > Streptophyta > Pinopsida > Cupressales > Cupressaceae > Thuja > Thuja plicata. Next base: position 967,446 of record MU225559.1, on the reverse strand, counting down.
ATCATTGCCAAGAATTCTTCCTTCTTCATTAATATTTAGTCTAGCAAGCACTGGTGCATGATACAATGGCAGCTCAAGGGGAGCATCTAACTATAAGGGACAGAACAATGGAGCATTGAGCTCTGTAACTTAAAAAAATCACTTTGCTATTTCTTATGGACAACAAAATCATCAATTTTGCTGACCCTTGGAAATGGGTCGGTCTATCTATTTATACAACTCTTTTCTAACCCTAACCCTATTTACATCATGTTTCAATAAAATAAAATATCTGGGGGCTGGTACTACCTGCACCACCCTACAAAAGACCTAGAGACGGAATAGGTCTGCCATGTTAGAGGAAGAAGACAAGAATAGACATCAAAAGAATTGGTCTCGAGAAGAGAGCCAGGGAGGAGAAAGAAGAAAGTAGGTCCCCTAGGAACCGAGGCTATATGCCTCATAAATGAGAAATGCGGCACCCTATCTCCAATGTGCCAAGTGTACCTCTGAGTGGCACCTCGAGAAGACCACCCTGTCAGAAAAATAACCACTGAGTTGACGCCCATTGATGGGGCCAATTACCTTCTGACACTCTTTATTAACCACCTTTGAATGTGACTGGTTGGCCTCAGGGACTGGGACACGGGTCACATGAAAGAATACAAAACTTTGGATCTAGAAATTTGGGATCCAAAAACTTATGCCCCCAAAAGAATAAAGAATACTCAATGTGAGTTTTTCTCGGCCTCCAGAGAGATCTCAAAGCTTCTTATTATCGTTGAAGGCCTGAAGGAGGCAAGAAATGCCATCTTCATCTATCTCCTTTAGGCTGGCCCTTCTATGCCTGGCCACTTCAACTTGTTCCCCCAGTTCTAGAATATTTTCTCTGAATTCATCCGCCATCCTGACCGCGTCATGGCCCTTAAGTATCATTTTGATTAATCTTGCCATTTGGGCCCCATCTATCCCGTTCGGGGATTGATACCGGGATGCCATTATTTGATAAAAACTCTCCAAAACTGAGTCTTCGGGGGTATAGGTATCTGTATTAAGGGGATCAGCCCTGGAGGCCTTTATTACAAAAGACTTGTATAAATTGGAAGAATATTTTATTGTGTTTACCTTCTCTTGCAAGGACTCTACCAGTTGCTTGTTTACCTCCAATGTGAGGTCTAGTCTGGAGTGCTGAGTTCTCACAAAATCAAATGATTCCTCACCTAGAATTTTGGATTCAAAAATTATGTCTTCTCCCAGAGTGAAGAGCTCTTCGAGCTCTTCCTTCCACACCTGGTAATTCTTGGCATCACTCTCCCACTGCTCAATGAGTGTTTCCACCTGGTGGATAACTTGTCGGGCCGTGTATAAGTCTGGGAGAGTGGATGCTAGGAAACACCGGGTGTTTCCTATCTGTAGGATGACACATTCATCTACTACCTGGGCCTTCTTCTTCATCACTCACAAGGAGTCTATGTCACTTTGTGGTATTTCTTCTGCTATGGAGGTCTGTGGAGGGGCGGCATTGATGGGTCTAGCCAGCTCAGTAAGCAACCCCATAAGGTTTGCATTCTTTTCCTTTCCAGCCTTGAGCCTCTGGGCCTCCTTTTTGTATCGGGCTTCAACTGCCCTCGCTACCTCCTTAAGCAAGTCTACTTGACCTTGCTTTCCTCTTTTGCCCAGGGACACCTCTGTAATATTGTAATCTATGGGATCTGCAGTTGCTTCATTGGCGTCTATGGGAGGTGTTGCCACCACAACAATGGTTTCTCTACCCGGTCCAGTTCAAAAAGTGTGAACTATCCAGGCTTTCTTCACCTTCGGCAGGGCCTAAACTTGGGCCATCATCTCAGCCAGGGAGAGAGGAATCACCAGAGCTGACTGAGCTTTTCTCTTTATGCTATCTACTAGCCACTGAGGTGGGAGAGGTGGCCTTCCTGCCTAAATTTTTTCTCCCAATTCTTTCCCGGTGTTCGGTGGTTGTTGCTCCCCTTCAACATGGAATTTTTCTATTTGTCCCCTTGCCTCAACCTCTGCAGCAACATCCTTTTCAATTTCCATCTCCTCAACCTGGTCCTGTATGTTTATTGTTGGGTTTGGACCTTGGTAGGCTTCTTTGGGAATGTCCTCTTCAAGCTTCTTTTCTTGCTCTTCTTGGTCTTCCTCTGCCGAGGCCTCTTCTTCTGTCGGCACTTATTTTGACAGTATGGGAGGTGTCAGGCCAAGATTTAAAGTTTGAGCCGTTGTGATCACTTGCCCAAAAGAAGATCCCGGGAGTAGCCCTTGGAACGTGGCGGCTGGGGTAACAGTTATTCCCAAAGGTCCAGGTCTGGGTCCCCCAGTGGATGCCATTTGTTTGCTTATTTTTTGTTGGTCCACTCCCAGACCTTGCATTGCTTGAGCCCTAGAGATAATCCCCGGTTCCTACTCCTTTTCTTCTGCTTGCTGCTCTTTTTCTGCAGCTTCTTGTCCCAAGTCTTCTTGATCCGCAGCCTCTTGTTCGGTATCCAGGACTTCTGTCTTTGCTTGTGTATTGTCCCCTTGCAGATTTCTAAATTCATTGGTTACAAATACATCAAACTCCTCCTCCAGAGGGGGACTGGCTAGGACCTCTACTGGCTCTATTTCCTTTTTCAGCTCCGGGGAACTAGAAGAAAGAATTTCCACTTCCCGGGGGAGGGACGCCACTGGTGCAGTTTCTACCTTGGGTTGTTTTATGTGCTTTCTCTTCCTCCAAGTAACCAAAGGCGGCCCTGCATTGACTATTACTGCCACTTCCATGGGATCCACCCCCGTTTCCTTCACCATTATTGCTGCCCGCGACGGGGAGGAAGGAGGACGAATTGGTCTGGCCATGAGCGGGGGAGTGGGAAGCCTCATTATTAAATGCTCCCTCATCTGTTTGGAGGCAGCCACAGATTACTTGATTTGTTCTTGTATAGGGACTTCTTTCATGGAGGGTGTTGTAGCTATCCTTTTCCCCTTGTCTGCACCCTGTGAAGAAGTCCCAGCCCCCAAGGTCAATCTTGGTGCCTGCTGTGGTCCTAATTTTGGTGCCAGTTGGGGAGCTTGACACATACTCCTGGGGCACACCTTTTTTAAATAGGTGTGACTTTGCTTGATTACTTTCTGAGTGAAGTCCTTAATCATGGGCCCCTCCTGGGTGGCCCAATGCATTGTCGGCAGAGCCATTTTGTCGATCCCCTTTTCTTTATACTAGGGATTGATGGTGGGTGCAGCGTCAAAGAAGCCCAGAGGGAATCTCCAGAGCTTCAATACTTGCATCATTCTGGCTGTCATCCTGACATAGTGCCTACTCCACACATCCACATCATCCTAACAATCAGCCCAAAAGTCCTCCATATATATTCGATGGGGCTCCGAAGCCCGGGGCAGTGTTGTTGCAATTTTCCCGTTCGGATCAAAGTTTTTTCACACCAAGTAGAATTCCTGCAAGTTATAACTTTTTAGCTCATTGTCTGCCTCCTTCGCAGTGGCCAGACTATAGGTTTAGTTCCCACAGATGATTGGGAACAAGACGTTGGGGACCTTCTTGAGGGCTAAGAAGGCATGCAAATCCATCATTTGCCGGCAGTATTCCAGCAGCACGATCTTGTCCCCGCAATGCCAAGGCAACAAGTAGGGTTTCCCGGAGAAGCTGGCAACCCTAATGTATGTATGCTTCTGGAATTGGATATAGTAATGTCCATAACTACTGACTAGCTTCATCGCCTCAGTGGACAGGTGGTATCGAGCGTCCCGGGTGGGTGTGAGAAGGTGGTAGTAAATGAACGCATCATTTACCTGGCAGAAACTGGGGAAGCTGGCCTCCCATTAGATTTGTGGGAAATGGTCCCATG
>MU225559.1:938862-957941 GCA_018584345.1 Thuja plicata | reverse complement strand
AGATCTTTTCTCCTTTGGAATATGTGCATAAGCTTCACAACCAAAAACATGAAGATGTCTAATTGAAGGCTTCTTACCAGACCACACCTCCATGGGTGTCTTACCAAAAAGAGCTGATGTAGGAGATTTGTTAACAAGATAGCAAGCAGTGGCCACAACTTCGGCCCAAAACCATTATTCTAAACCAGCTCCACTAAGCATACTCCTAGCCTTCTCCATCAGTGTCCTATTCATTCTCTCTGCAACTCCATTTTTCTACGAGGTGTAAGGAGTTGTCTTATGTCTCTCGATTCCTTTTTCTTTACAGAACTGTTCAAACTCTATGGAACAAAACTCACCACCATTATTAGTTCTCACACACTTGATTCTTTTACCAGTCTGATTCTCCATGAGAGTCTTAAATTCCTTGAACCAACTAAAAACTTATGTCTTACTTTTCAGGAAATATATCCAAGTCCTTCTACTGTAATCATCTATAAAAGATGCAAAATATATAAAACTAGAGATAGAAGGAACTTTTACAGGACCAAATACATCAGAATGAATAAGATCCAAAATACCAGAAGACTTGTGAGAACTAGAATAGAACTAAACACGATTTTGCTTACCATAAACATAGTGTTCACAGAAATCAAATTTGAGATTACAATCATTTGGCCCCTCGATGAGATTTTTAGTTTTCAAGGTCCTAAGACCCTTCTCACCAATGTGGCCAAATCTCATATGCCACAACATTGTCTTTTCTGTAGGAAGCTTGCCTTCCAAAGTGTTTGCACCCTTAGGTACACTTACTGCACTGCCATCAGAACCCATTGCCACAATCTTCTGTAGTTCTCGTTCAGATGGTGGGGATGAAGTGATAGCCACTCTCTTCTTTGAAATAGAAGAACTATTGCACTGAGAAATGCATGCATCAAGCTGGAACAAAGTACCTCTCCTAGTACCTTTAGCAAGCACCATAGAACCTCTCATCATCTTGCATCCATCTTTTGAAAAGGCAACTTGCACACCTACATCATTCAGCATACTTACATATAATAGGTTTCGTGCCAAACCCAGAATGTGCATAACTCCATTGATTCCCTTTAGTCATCCATTAGGAAATCTGATAGTGACCCTTCCACGTCCAACTATCTTTAGGTGAGAATCATCACCCAAGTACACCTTTCCACCATCAAACTCTTCATATTTTGAGAACTAGCTTTGATGAGAGGTCATGTGAAAAGAAGAACCTGAGTCTACTAACCACACATCATTGGATGCATGGGCTGCCAAAGCTGCAATAAAAGCATCTCCATCTTCTTAAGATTTTTCAGAAGCTGAATCTAAGCCTTTCTTCTTCTTCTTCGATTCTTTGCAGTCCCTTCGAAAGTGCCCAGATTTATCACAGTTCCAACATTTCACCTTAGACTTTCCAGGAGTTTTAGAACTCCCACGGGATTTGGATATACCCTTCTTTGACTTATTGTCATTCTACTTTCCTTTGTTGTTGGATCTCCCATGAATAGCAAGGGCTTCCTTAGATGAATCCGAAGTCTTTCTTCACATCTCCTCAGATAGCAGCGAAGACACCACATCATCCATATGGAATGTGACTATAGTACTTCTGAGAGCCATCACAAGATGTTCCCACGAATCTGGCAAGGAACAAAGCAGGGTCATACATCAATCCTCCTCCTCGATCTTGGCATTGGATGATGCCAACTATGCAATCAATAAATTGAATGCATTGAGATGATTAGTTATGGATTTGGCCTGATACATAGACCCAAGCCGTGTCCACAAAGAATTTGCAATAGTCTCATTAAGAATATTTAGAAGAATGACATCTGCTAGACAAAGTCTGATGAGACCCTTAGCCTTCCGATCCTTGATCTCCCAATCCACTTGAGATATCATTGCAGGTCTCACAGCAAGTGAAGTAGCCTCCCATAGATCACGGTCTTCAAGCATGTCTTCCATCTTGAGTTTCCACAACTCAAAATTAGTGCCATTAAATTTCTCCACCTCCATTCTACTGTATGAGGAACCTGCCACCTCAATCTGCAAATAAGATTCTGAATGCTCTGCACAAAAAACTCCCACTCAACTTGAGATTAGCTCAAAAAACCCTACCCAACAACTAGGATCAAAATTTGATCAGGCTTTGATACCACTTGTAAGGAAACTCAGGTGCAAAAATAGCTTCCTACACTAATCTCCAAAGGAAAGTATTGTGCAAATTCTTTTAAATCCTTACAATTTTAGATTTGTTAACTACTTTAACAAAGATATTGCAACCATATACCATGCATACAGAAAATAGAGAATGACACAAATGATTTACCCTAGGAAAAACCTTTCGGTAAAAAACCCTAGCACTCCAAAACCTGCACAATGTATTATCTTCAACACAACAGCTACAACACACTTGCAATGCAAGTGCTTTCAAGAGACAATCGACACACACTGACTAATCCAGTAGCACTAGATTATACCAACAATACACTCTTTTTGTATCCTTTCCTGTAACCCCTAAAAATGCTTATATCATTGTGCTTTCTTTTTTAGGGAAACTCCCAAAGATAGCCATATTAGGGTTTTACCATTCTGCGAGAAAATAGGAACCCTAAAATTTTTTTCGAGGTGATTCGCCAAATCCCATGGTTGGGATCAAGGATTGGAAGAGTGTATGGTACTCAACTTTATCAGTTGCCACATGTCATTGCATGTCTTCACCTGTCATTGAAATCTCCTAAAAATAGCTCTTAGGTGTCATAGGAATCCATCATAACAATTTCAGCTATGATCTCCTTACACAAAATTCAAGATGCCAACACATCAAGTGGAGTGACATATCAACATGCCAACTAGACATGTACACTCACACTTAATTACATTATTTGCAAGAAATACATTTTACAAAAAAAATAATAAGAATAGGAATTATCCAAGGTTGAGACACCTTATTCCCAACAGCATGGAGTGTGCCAAAACAAGGAAAAAAACAAGAAACAATAACCAAGAGAAAACATAAGACTCAAATAATGTTTCCATTGAAATACAAGAAGCACTCAATTAGTCACAAACTGAGAGTATGGGTCTCTCAAGTTCTTGTCAAGTAGGCATAGTTCAACTACACTTAAGATTGCAGTCTCAAAAATACTAAACAAAAATCCCAAGGAAAGTCCAAAAAAACTATACAAAGGCCAAAAACATAAGGTGAGAAGATTGTGCTCAAGCACACTCATTGGTCTCATCTCCAAGAGAAAAGATACCAAGATGGTCTAACATATATACATGGGATACCAACATCCCTAAGTTTTCTTATTACCTATTTTTCATGTACAAATCAAAATAGGTAGAACTGGTTTCATTCTACATATGATTAAGGTGCACGTTTAAATGATAAATTTTATTATACATTTTTTTTGCTACACTAGTGTAAATAGAAAGAAAAATATTATTGTGCTGAACTAAAAATAAATGCAAAATTGGAAGAATTATTTCATTGATTGCAAATGTATTTCAAAATTGAAATATGATACATATGTTTGCAACATTACACATTCTTTTGATACTACAAGAAGTATAGTATAAAGAAAATCCATACAAGTCATGGATAAGCTATAAACTATGCAAAGAGATCTGCATGAATATGGAAGTCAAGAGTAAAGAGAGGGGATATGTCTGTCATTGCCTTGAAGGAATGACAAACGATGATGTTGTTGTACCCATGGTTAACTTATTGTAGAAGATGTCATTCTCTTGAAAGTATTTGTAAGATGTGAAAAGATGGTATTAGTCTACAAGAGACTAAACAATAAAAAAACTAACACCTATCTCTAATAATGATAGCAATACATATACATATATAAATGAAGAGAAGGAATCAAAAAGGAAGGAAGATATTGCTGTTTTTACTAAGTTTTCTTCATGTATAGGTATAGGTTCATTATTTGAAGATCAAACATGTGTGGTAAAATGTGGCTTCCACAAGCATTGAGCCCAATGTGCATAAACTAGGAGTAGCTTAGGAGAATACAATTCAAATAAAACAATTGAGGGGACATTATTTCAACTCCTGAAACCTTTCGGTTCAATTAATGGGACATCAAGTGGAAATAGTTGACTATTAAAGGGATAGGTTCACTGGTCTGAAACCTTTTAGTCCAACAGTTATGGGTTCCAAAATAGTGAACATCTATAGGCGAGAGGTGTGATAATGGCAGTGTCTTTGTGATCCTAGAACCAGAATGATAATCAACTGAGAAGATCAAGGAGAATTTATAGATTGTAAGAAGCATAGACTTCTTTGAAATACTATTGTTTGATTTTTAGATAGATGACAACAAGAATTTATTTAATGTTAAGGGCATTTTTAAAAGGCCAATGATATGGTCAAACATTGAGGAGTAATGAAGTGACAAATCTGAACCAAAAAATAAAGAGTTGCAAGAAGGGACAACATATAACACTCAATGCATATCAACACCGTAGTGGTGAACTGTCATTGAAATCTGAAGATCACAATGTATAAATAATTTTTCCATGATGCCTCTGATAAATTAATAAAAGTATTCTAATGCAGTAAAAAATATCACTTAAGGATCCATAGCTGAGAAATAAATTTAAGGATGATAGATAATGCATCAATAAGAAAACATCCAAATGTCCACAACAATATGTTTGAGTGATGGTATCAATTCAGAAATTGCAAGCACAAAGCTTTATATCAAAAAAGAATTGTAAACATGAATCATGAACAAAACATGCTAGAGTATAGGAACATTCAAGCCATGGTGTCATGACAAAGGATTGAAGGGAATATATATGGAGAAACATAGCGTAAGGATACAAAAATATATATTTTATGAGAACAATTTACTCATGTATTGTTACAATGAAAGGGTTTCTATAGAGTATTAGAAGGATGAAAGTTGTAACAGGGTTTAAGTTTGATCAAAATGAATCTAGCCTACTACAATGAAATGTCTACATCTTGGAAATGTTAAATTCTACATTGAAGAAAGATTAAATTTCAAAGTTAAAACATACTGATCATGAAGCTTTACCTATGCAATTAGAGTGATCAGGAGAATTAGGTAGATCGGAGCAGTGATCATTCAGGTCATCACTCAAAAACTACAACTACAATAATGGAAGGAAAACACTTCACTTGGCCTCACTCAAAATATGGAGGTGTGAAATACTTTGTGGTCATTAAAATAAGTTCAAATGTAAAAGGAAGTTTCTATCTATGACAATCAAAGAAGTTTCAAAATATAGAAAGCTAGTATGTAAAAGGAAAACTTTGTGGTAATTAAAATAATGAAACCCAGTAGAAAGTAGTAGTTTCTTATTTTATTGGCATAAAGAGGCTCAGACATACCTATATAGCACAACGAGTCTTCAACAAAGCCCAATTAGCTTTAGATCTCCATCAAAACCCTAGTCTCTCAAGCCACAATGAAGAAGGCTCATAAAGAAAAGTGAAATGAAAGACTCATGTTCAAAATTAGGGCTAAGTGCCCTAATTCCCTAAGGGGAATATTCCAAGAATATACCAGTTGGCCAAGTGAAGGCACTTAGGCATTTTCTAGGATTGGAAATAGTTGCAAATTATTATATATTATACTTGTATTTGTTATATAGTTAATCAAAATACTATTTAATAAATATAAGTATTATATGATATGTTTTATTATTATTTGTTATTCATGCATTATAATTTTGATATGTTTAATATTTAATTAAATAAGAGGTACTTCTTGTTTAATTAAATATTACATATATTAAAATTATAATAATAATAATGAAATAATGAAATATATGGAGTTGATACTTTGCAAAAGGGGAGGTTTTTAGATGGAGCTATGAATAGCATGAAGAGGGGGTTTCTTGTTCCTAATGTGCTTGATTATGTAATAGGAGGGTTTTTACTTTCTTCACATTCATAGGGCACTTACGTGACTATTTTTTAGCAGTTATGGGAAGTTCTACATCAGTTACTAATTGTGGATGATACATACATGCATGAGAGGTAGTTTAACAAACTTTTGATACATTTCTCTTGAGATTATCACCCTTTTTTGCATGAATTTTCTTGTATTTGAGGATGGCTTCTATTTCTGGTATTTTGGGAGTGCAGTTTTGTTGGAGTTTCTTTCTTGCTTAGCTTTTTTATAAAGTCTAAGATTTTGTAATTTTTAGGGGTTCATTCTTATTGCCCTATTTTTGCATTTTTCAAATTAAGGTATTATTGTATTGAGCAGTTTGATCATTTATAGTAGAGTTTCCATGAATATTGAATAGAGATTACAGGTTTCCTTTTCAATTTTGTTGCATTGATGTTTTGATTGTGACTATTTGGTGATATATTATGTTAATTTAGATTTATTTTATCAAGCTTATTTTAATATTAGATGCAATATTTTTGTAACTTATATGTAGGTCTGTGATCATGTCTCCTATTTGCATACTAGAAATTAGGAAAAAATTATTATTTTCCTTTCAAGGTGTCAAATACCAAGTCTTCTCATAAGAATATCTTTTTCATACATTATCTAATTGAGGTTGTGAGAATATTTGTGTCCTTAAGAGGAAATTTTGTGAGGATTTCCAACTACTTGTCATATTGGTATTCATTTGGTGTATCACCCATTATCTTTTTTATTCTTTTCATAGGCATATCGTTCTATCCCTTTTATCACAATCATTTAGTTAGGTGAATACCATTAAGGAGCTGACCTTTCAATCCTAGAGATTCACTCTCACCATAGGATACCCACATCTTGAAATTGTTTCCATGTTCTAATAGGATAGTTAGATTCCATATCTTGCTATAGGTGCAATCCTGATGAATAACAGTTCTAAGATCTACCTCACATCCCAAAATCAAGTGAGGAGCTCAAAGCATAAAAAACTAAGTTCTAGTAAAATTAGGCAAAGGTTCTAAAACCATCATTTAGTGTTGAAAGGGCACTTTTGGATAAAAATACAAAAAATCTCAAAATGTCCTACTAGCATTCTAACTCCACAATCCTAGTCTTTGTAGTAGAGAGTGTTGGAATCATTTTTCGTTGTGCCAAAAGCTCAAACTATCAATGGCCAATAAAAATGACATATTTAACCTAATTTATCACCAATCTCCAAGGAGTTGTTGATCACCAAGTCAAAAATCTCCCTCTCAACACCGACTAAGCCTACAACACCCACTAAAGGGAGACTTGAACCCATGATCCAAGGCTCTAATACCAATTCTTGGAATCATTTTCTGTTACACCAAAAAATCAAACTATCAATGCAGATTTAACCCGATCCACAAGAGGCAGTTAATCCATGCCATGAATCTCCAAGGAGGTTCTGACCACCAAGTCAATACAAATTACCAATTTCAATAGTTACATCATGCAAAACATGGCGACAAATAGGTTCTGGATGGCATGCAAAATGATTCACCTACAAAAATTCCCAAAAATTAAACTTCAAATGAAGAGAAAAAAAGAAAACCCATTGGTTCTCATATACCCAACATAATACTTTTCAAATAAAATTCCCATACCCGACTCACACCAAAAAATGGGCAGCATAATAGCCTAAAAACTTGCATTTCAAAACATGAAATATACATAAGCCCACCTGGGCATTAAAATAGTTCAAATAAGTGGGTAAAAATCATAAATACATCCCATATATCAAATGTAACAAATTTTAAAAAATCATACAAAGAAATGAGTGATTAGTGAAGAGCCCTACCTCTGAAATGGAAAAAAAACACCAAAGTGGAGAAGGAAATTCGCACACACTATGAGATTGAAAAAGACAACCATAGAAAGTGTAAAAATGACAACTCAAATCCAAGAAGCTTCTAACCACCAAAATCCAATGAATCCATTTCTCCCATCAAGTAAAAGATCAATTTCTCACAAAGAGGGGTTTTATAGAAAAAAATTACACTCCAAAAATGCATAAGTCAAAAAGAGTTCTAATTCCTCATTAAAAAAGTCACTTTTTTCTCAAAAGTGAAAATGCTAAAATAAAATGACACTTAAATATAAAATTTAAACCTCTCAAAATAACTTGAACTCAACCTGGATTAATTTAATCAATTCCAATCAAATAGAATAGCATTATAACAAAATTGATAGAAGATATAAAATAATCATTTAATAATTTAAAATCATTATGCATAAAGCTCTAACTCAACCTTGATGATTGCGGTAACTAAAATACACAAACACACCAATGTTCTATCACAATATACATCATGAAGTCTGGATATATGAAAACATACCAGAGGGATCATATAATAATCATGGGTACATAAACCATGCAGGAATGATATTTGCTTAGTATGAAAAGGCCAAAGCTTCTATCTCATGTCCCCATTGCCAGGGATAAAGACACACTCAAAACCGGCAATCAGGTGGAATCATGTATGTTACTTATCCATAGTAGTATGATAGTCACATTGCATATATTTATGAAAAACAATAAAATGCAACAGAGGGGAATGAGACATTGTGTGGACCTCGACAAGCAAGTAACTACGACTCCATTCCACCTCATAACAAAATGTTAGGCGCAAAAATGTAAGAAAATATTTTGTTTAAACTACACATCTCATTTATACTTAAAGCATTTCAAATAATCATTTTACAAGATTTAATCATATAACCGATATATCATATTCCATCTAAGCTAACATGTTACCATAATCTATTATTATCTATTAATATCAAGTAATAGAAAAAAGTATCATCAAAGATCATTAACTAACATCATGGCCTTTTCACTTAATGCTATCATATCTTTCTAGTGGCATTAACTACTATTTAATATCAAATATACTTCATTTCACTTGCAATCCAAGGTCTAATGCTCTATTTCCTTCTTGTAATGATGGGTTTGGAGTGGCACTACATCCTCCTCCCCTCAAAATTGATTTACTCCTGGAAGTCACAAAGGCTAAGGTGAAAACATATCACACATTAGTCCTAAAACATTCTTATCCAATACCAAGATATAATTACTCCTTGGATCCATGCAATAATATAGAATAATCCTCATGAATATGGTTAGGCATAATGCATATCTATATATTAACCTCAATTTATATTCTTACCAACCCTTATGATTTCAACTCAATTTAATGATAACACAAGTGTAGTCCAAATTTATATATCTCAATATCACAATAATATAGGTAGGTTAGCCTTCAAGGAAAATAAAATTTATTTTTCTTCACAAATTTCCATTAAATTATGTTTTTAGCCTCAAACATAGAAGCATAGTTAAGCATTTCCACTCAGTTTTCATTTAGAATTCATGCATTATTCAAAACATTCAACCAAATACATTATTTTCCACCATTCCTCATTTAGGAAATATGTCAATTAATATGGTAGCACTCAAATTACTATCATTTTGTCATCCTTCCAAGAAAAGTAAACATGTCAACCACTTATTTTTAAGATCTTTAATCATCTCAGGAGACACTCTTTCATGATACAATCTCAATTTCATAAATTCTAGAGAACAATTAGCATCAAATTTCATAAAACATGATGCTATACAAAAAAAATAACATGATGATTCATTTCTATCACTAACATACAACAAAGAATATATGCATTTACACCAACATAAGGCTTGAGAGAAGACATGCGCCAGTGCTCTGGGTATACATAATGATATCATCTGAATCCATAATTTATAGTCCATATCTCACTTAGTGGCTTGATGGTATTAGACCACACACCCTACAGTGGGATATTCTATACAAGACCAAGTGAATTGTATCCTTTGTTTTTGTAAGGTGTTCCTCCTCCAAGGGAGAGTCACCACTCTAAGGAAGATAGTGGGTCCTAGCCACAAAACAACTCTACACATACCCCATACTAAAGGATTTTTTGCATCTACTTCCTCATATACACTCACCAAGTATGCCTCATATGCCCTTGGAGAGGAATCACTTTACAACACAAGACCAACAATAAAAAACAATAAGGATAGCTAGCTTAGCTACCAAAGTTCATAAATAAGAGAAATTAAATCACCACTTCCAACAATAAGATAGGAAGATTCCATAGAATTTGAAACAATAAATAAAACATAATTGTAAGAGATACGTGCAATAAATCTCATAATAGGTGGCTAAACCATCAAAAAAAAATAAAAAAAATTCTAGTCCAGGCAAACAAAGAAAAAAAAAACAAAACATCACAAATTGCACATTACATCACTATGTGATTACAACTAGCCACCAAACACGGAAGGAGAGAATAATCATCTGGCTAACATAATAGACCTACATGTGTCGCAGAATGATCATGGTAACCACATGGCATGGATTATACATGTAGGATACACCTTACATCAAGTGTTACATAATGAACATGTCACACACCCAGAATTACCATACACTAAGAGGAGAGGATACACACTGGTCGTATGCCGCATAGAGGTGTACCTCATAGAGAAAGCACAAATAGGTCACACTCTACATCAGCTGGTACAATAGGACAATGCCACACACCTAACATGATCATACACCACATGGATAAGGAACACAATGGATGTGTGTCACACGGTAGTGTACCTCACAGAGAAGGCACATGTAGGTCACACTCTGCATAGAAATACCTCTCAAATAGGTGATCACTATATCCAGAGGTATACATGGCTAGGGTTGTCCCATATACCTATCAACATATGAATAACTAAGAAACCATGGGAACCCCTCTACAAGTATGTAAGCGGTTAACTATCGCTCTGCATCAAGTAGGAATACAATAACATAGACATAATGCACACTTTCATGTATCTATGCACATGGCATCATTTCCTTGATCTTGGCTCACTACCATTAGAAACACAACATCATCACTAATATTGTGTTAGAACACCAGTGGGTCTTGAATCATATATAATGCAGCATGTCGAAACATGTGTAGCTATAAAATCCATCACAACATGGGCAAAAATCTCCCTCCTCATGCTGAATCACAAAAATACACATAAATGCATGAATCATCAATGATAATAAATTTGTCCATAGAATCTCGCATCATATATTGATACCAAACTCAAGAAATGTGGGGATAAAGTATAATCACATATGAACCACATACTTGGGTCCATCATAAGGGAAAACATTGATTACTGTTTCCTCAAGAAGTGGAAGCTAAATTTTCTTCACGTCGTCATTACATGTATGCCATACAACTAACTAAGGAAAAAGATGGTGCTACTACCCTTTCACATACTAAATCACCAACAACTCATTGGTTGACACTCAGTATGGTCAATACTTGCAACAAAATAACATTATGCAAGTATCCCATACCCAAATACAAACATAACCTCCATGTATGGGTACATATCCTCACCCCCTCATGGGCACACAATGAAAGAGTACTGGTTATACATGAAATAGAACATAGCACGTGTACTGGATATTCACATGCACAAGGAGTACTTTTCCAATCATGAATATATCACTATAACATAAATTCCATTGATTTTCAAACTAAGCAACATAAGCATCTCATATCAAATGAAAGTATTCCCCCACATCCATCATAATTTTATTATCGAACAACACTACCCATAATTCATATTTTATCATTTCATCTCTTCACAAGTCACTTTGTTTCACAAAAACATAAAGCTGATTACCAATACCATAGCATTTCCACTTCAGTGAGACAATAACTCATTTTATCATATATACTTACCAACATTTATCTCTTTACAAAACATAAGGAAATAATATTTTATTGAAACGATGATTCCAATAGCATATGAATAAGGTGCATTAATAATAGAACATCATACCAACACTCATAAAATGAGTACACATTTCCATGTTCTAATCAAGAAAAAGATAGTAACTTGATCAATTTAAATGTATTCAAAAAATTTCACTCACAAGAACATGAGAGAATTTCCTTAACTCCATATATACTAATCATACAATGCATAAAATTTCACCATTATTCTAATTTTTTTATCACTATGAATCAGCCTTGTTAATCACATAATAAACAATAGGAAAGAAGAAAAGAGATATTTTGATTATCAATACAAATAACCATAACTAAACAAGGCCCATTATTCAATTTCATAATCTAAACAAGGTAGGATCCATCCACTCCTTTGATCAATAATATCACATTACTAGCCATGTTAAGGAAGCATTAATCATTTCAACCTAGAGGGAACAAAAACATGATTACTTCCCAATGCATCATTTTGTACATACATGACATCATCTACAACAATAGACATGTAAAAATCATTATTGAAAAATTAGCATAATCAACCATTTATCAAATTTCTATCTCTTTGGTTCATTAAGCACAATAAATTTAACAATAATCCAAAGCAACATGATATTAAATCAATAATTAAATGAAACAAAAATGCATAGCACAAGAAGGAAATAAAAAAAATGAAGTCAAATTAGTCATAATTAGTCTAAGAAAAGAATGCACAAAATATGCACATAAAGACTATCTCCAAGATCTTCATGACCTTCCCACAAGAGCACTAAGGTACACTCAATCCTATCTACACAAATGACATGAGGGAAAAATGCACCCAACCTTAGGAGATTATCGACTAAGGTTTGCACTCCAATTGTGTGGATAGAAGGGAAAAGGACTAGGAGACTATGAGAAAGATAGTTAACTTAGGAAGCAACCATTTAATAATTAGTTATCTAGGTGAATATTATGTAAGTACTAATGTCCATGTCACATTTAGTAACTATTGGATCATGAAGTAAATGTCGTTATGGGTAAGGAATATGGATATTTGAGTTAGTAAAGAGATCAATGTTGAAAAAATGTGTATAGTTAAGTTGGTGAATATGCAAATTTAAGTTTAAATAGTTGTACTCCAAGAAAGAAATAAAAGAAATATTTATGAAATAAAAATATCTTTATATTTTTTATTCAAGTGATGTCTAAAACTTAATGAAAGATATGTCTCCATTATTATGTGTAAAGTATTTCCAAATATATGGGAATGGTGGAAGACTTAGATATACATTGTCATGAGCTCTTAATTATTGTATGTTGATGTGAAACAAAAGAAGAGAGCCCTAGTTTGTTTTGTATAGCTACATATGGGGTTTATGATTACATTAAAAATTGATTGTGCATGGTGTACATTATCATGTTATTAGGGAACCAAATGTGCAAACTTGTATTATATCGTATTAAAGCACCCTAGTAAAGTGATATATCACATCATTTTATGCTAAACAATCTTAGATACTTTAAACACTATGACAAATGTTTTTATTTCTTCTTCATATATTTGGTGTTTACCTTATTTATTACTTCTTTCAAAATGTGTTTTACAAATAATTTATTCTAGAATTATGTAATATTTTTAATATTAATGATTGGCCTGGTCAGAGAAGGAGGAGAAAATTTGAGTTTGGCAGGGGTGAGAAAATCCCACAACTCTTCCAATGGATGTTTAGAGGATTTTGGGGATGCGTTGGTGGATTCTAATGGGGATTTTGACCTACCTAGTAATGTTGTACTAGTGGGATCCTCTTGGGAATTTTTTAAGGAGATCCATGTGGAAGGATCAGTTGTGGGGTTTTCCCTTCAGAAAATATTAGCTATTGAGGTCCCTCCAAAGGAGAATCATATCTGGTTTGACCTATTCAAATCCAAGATGAAGTGGAAGATTATTTATCTAATTTCACACCTGATTGATACCATATTTGGTACATTTTTTTGGTTATTCTAGACTTCTTGGTGAAGAAAGGAGTGGATCAAATGGTCTTCTCACAGATTGGTAAGTTCATCAAACCTAGACCTAATATTAATTATGTTCGCTCATGGGTGGTTTGAAAGTTGAAAGGGAAAGGTTAGGTGGATGTCTTGACAATTGCCAAGGGTTTCTTTTCCTTTTTGTTCAGTTGTGAAGAGGATCTCTTGCTGGTGTTGGGTGTGGGTCCCTAGATGTACATGAAGGCATCCTTGGATATAAAGAGGTGGAAACCAGGTTTCTCCCCTTTGGAGTGGCCCTGTGATAGTGCTCATATATGCCCTTAGAATTATAGGATGAAGAAATCTATAGGGACATTGTTGCATGTTTTGGAGATCTCGTTATGGTGGATTTCATGATGGTGGTTAGGAAATGGTTAGTGTATGCCTACATTTGTGTTAATATTTCTCAATCCACTAACATTCCAAATGTTGTTTCTCTCAACTCCAAGATGGGTGTGGTGCCACAAGAAGTGGAGGTTGAATCAAATTTGTTCTCCTATTTCTACTGCAATAAAACCAGGCATTGGGCCAAAGAGTGTCCTTCTAAACCTAAGTCTCAACAGACCAACAGTCAAAGAAGGTCTGAAAACATAAGCATTCTTTGAAGGAATTTGATGAAGTTCTAGATGATACATCAAATCAGGTTGCTTTAGAATCTTCTTTGGGTAGGCCTAGTGTTATTCCATAAACTAATATGGAGGGTTTTAATGGTGCTCCATAGGGGGATTTGGTTTCTACCTCTCCCAAGGAATTGTGTGCCCAAATCATTGATCTTCAGGTTGATCTCTCAAATGGACCTCATGAATCTAAGGAGAAAATATTGGAGGAGATCACCCATGACCTTTAGGATTCTAAATCAGGATAGATAGGTGATGAAATAATTGATAAAGACTCCTTAGGTAATGTGGGTTATTGTTATCTTTACGACTTGAGGGGGACATTGATATCCCCTTAACTATGGTCATATCCAAAAGTAAAAGAAGAAATAATATCCCATCTTGAGTGATTACCACTTAGAGTAAGATGAAATTTGAATACGGTACAACTTCCAAAGGGACGGGTCGACCATCTTCCATCAAGAATCGGGAGAAATTGAGCAAAATAGATGTTGTAGATGGATTGCAAAGGAATTTAATGGATTTGGGGATATATGGTTCCCTAAAACCTTTCTAATGAAGATCATATCTTTGAAAATTTGGGGGCTAAACAACCCCCAAAATAATGCCCTCTTGTTTTACTTAATGAGATAGCATAAACCTAATATCTGCCTTATTCGGAGACTAAAATGTTGAAGTTAAAACTTGCTGATTTGAATTTATCTAATATTTTTATGTTCATTGCATGGATTCTAATAGGGCCTTGGGTGGATTGGCCACCTTTTGGAACCCTATATTAGTTAAAGGAAGAGCCATTTATTCTTCTTTTAATCATTTAATACTGAATTGTTTCTTTTGAGTGATGGGAGTTCTTGCATTATCTCCAATGTATATTCCCCTAATAATAAGGTTGTCATGCATGGTCTCTAGGATTCCATCTCCGACTTCAAGGCCCAAAATCCTACTATTAAAAGGATTGTTATGGGAGACTTTAACACCCCTATCTTTAGCTCAGACAAAAATGGTGGAGCTGTTATTGATTTTAATAGCGGTTAGGAGTTTTTGGAGCTTATCAACTCTCAAGATATTATGGATATGGACCTACATGGTGCGACATTTACTTGGTCAAAAAGGCATATGGTAGAAGATCACATTCAAGTTAGATTGGATCATGCCTTGATTTCTCCTTCTTGGATTATTTATTATGATTGTAGACTTTCCTCTCTTTATACAATTGGTTCAGAGCATTTTCCTATTTATTTCCTTGCTGAGAAATTCTATAGGAGGAAAAAATTCAAATTTCATTTCAAGAAAATGTGGACCATGAAGCCTGAATTCAAGGATAAACTAAGTGAATAGTGAAACACTAATATTCAAGGGAAGACCATGTAGAGGGTGGCTAAACTATTGGTTGTTGTGAAACCCAATGTATGGATATGGAACAAATATAATTTTTTTCACCTATTCAAGGATAAAAATAATTTGAATTTAGAGTTGGAAATGTTCAATCTCAGGTTCAATCTCAAGGCGCAGATGTGAACCTAATTGACCAAAAAATTTATATCTAGTCTAAACTCCATAGCATGATAAATAGGGAGGATAATGTTTGTAAACAATGTTCCAAATCTATCTGGTTGAGGAGTGGAGATAGAAATATAATTTTTTCATTTTTCCAGTATTAAACATAGAGCTATTAATCAAATCCATTCTATTAATCTTAATGGTAATTTATTATATAAATATGAGGACATTATGCATGCAGTTTATGATTATTTATCCTCTCTTCTTTCTTAGGACTCTCCGTTTGATGTAGGAAAACAATAGGAGCTTCTGAATGACATTCCTTGCTTGGTCACTTAGGACATGAATATATCTCTTACAAGGATCGTTCCTATTAAGGAGGTTCATGAGGTTTTTTTCTCATTTGAAGAGAACAAGGTCTTGAGCCTAGATGGTTTCCCCATATTTTTCTTCCTGATGTATTGAGATATCATGGATAAAGATGTTGTAGTAGTTGGTATAGATTTTTTCTAGCTCTAGAACCCTTTTGAACAAGTTGAATGCTACTTGCATTTCTCTCATTCCAAAGAAAATAGGAGTAGACTCTTTTAAAGACTTTAAACTGATTAGTCTTTGCAATTCCATATATAAGATCTTCATTAAGATTTTGGTTATCAAGATCAAGCCTTTCCTACTAGCCCTCATCTCTTATCAAAAAAATGGGTTTGTCCTAGGTAGGAAATTTTTTGACTCAATCATGAGTGTCCATGAGAACATCCATTCTCTTACGATCAATAAAAATGTTGTATTCTTCCTTAAGTTGGACCTTTTGAAAGCCTATGAATGGGTGAATTGGGACTTCATGTTGAAGGTTTTATCTTCCTTTGGTTTCGATGATAATTTTCTTTAGATCATCATGTAGTTCATCTCTACTATCGAGTTTGTGATTATTGTAAATGGTCCTCCTACTATTTTTTTATCCTCTTCAAGGGGCATTAGGTAAGGAGACCCCCTTTCCCCTTTCCTCTTCATCATTATGGATGAAAAAATTTAAAGGTTTATTTAGATATATGTTCAGATTGGTAGACTCAAAGGCTTAACCCTGTCATCATGGGAGTTGGTTTGCTCACATCAATAATTTGTGGATGACACCCTACTTATGGGGGAAAGATTTGTTTTGAAGATCAAACCTTTCAAGGATATTATTAGCACTTATGAGGGTGTGTATGGTTAGGCTATAAACCTTTCAAATATCTCTCTGTTATCCATGAATACTCCTACCAATAGGCATCAGAGGATTGTTTGAATTCTTGGGTTCAAAATCGATACTTTTCCCTCCATCTATATGTGTCTTCCTCTCGGTGAGCTCATGATGTCCCAATAAATTTTTGGGGATAGTTGATTGATAAATTTTAAACTAAACTAGCTCAATGGAAAGGTTCTCTTCTTTATTAGGCTTGTAACCTCCAATTTATTAAGGCCTCTTTACAAAATCTTCTAGTTTATGCAATGAGTATTTTTAATGTTCTAAAGAAATTTGTTGTTAAACTAGAACAAATAAAAAGAAAATTCCTATGGTCGGGCTCTAAGACTAAAACTAGAATGCATTTAGTTCCTTGGGATTAGGTTTGTTTTCCTAAGTTTTTAGGAGGTTTGGCCATTCATAAGACCAAAGCATTTAATAAGACCCTTCTTACCAAACAACTCTAGTGTAATATCACTATTAACAATGACTGGTCAAAGATTGTTCAGGCCAAATACGTGAATGGTTTTTCTCACTTTAGGGAAGTTATGACTGATAATAGGACCATAGAGATGTGATCTTCTTTTTGGAAAAACATTTCAGGTACCAAAGGTCTTCTCCTCCAGGGAGTGCATTAGTCACTCAAAAATGGTAGTGGCATCCATTTCTAGGAATACTAGTGGTTGTGAGATGCCCCACTATCCTCCATT
Organism: Thuja plicata; assembly: GCA_018584345.1. Classification (NCBI taxonomy): domain Eukaryota; kingdom Viridiplantae; phylum Streptophyta; class Pinopsida; order Cupressales; family Cupressaceae; genus Thuja; species Thuja plicata. Next base: position 940,117 of record MU225559.1, on the reverse strand, counting down.
CCATATTTTGGCAGGTTTAAACTTGTTTGTGTTCGACGGTTTGGGTGCTCTATTTATGACTTTATTGTTCACTCTAATTTGGTAATCCCTATGAATGTGAGCCCGACCCTCAACATTCTTCAGGATATTTTGAATCTTGTATATATCCCCAGCTCACTGATGGAGGATGGAATTATCTATTTTTCTTCTCTAGATGATAAATTCTTAGTTTTAAAGGCTTTTTAGAAGAAAATTAGACTCCCTTCTCCCAGGCCCCTTTTGTCTTAAGTTTGGAGTTTAAATTTGTTCCCCAAAGTCAATGTTTTCTTTGAGCTTCAAATTTAGAACTAAATTCTCACTATTGATAATCTGTGCAAGAGAGGTATGTCCCTCCCTAATGATTTTTTTTTATGTTTATAGGATGCTAAATATTATCGCCATATCTTGTCCACTTTTGGTTTTTTCTAGAGAGGTTTGGTACTTCTTCAATCTTTGGTCAAATTCCAAGGTTTTCATCAAATCTCTTACAAATTGTTTGATGTAATGGAAGTCCCCTTCTCACAACGACTACTTGATTTCTCTTAGGGGCATCATGTTGCATCAAATTTCTTCTGGGTTGTGGAAGGAGAGAAACAACTGTATCTTCAGAGACAAGATTTTTTCTAATATTGATGTTGCTCACAAAATTCAATTGGATATTAAAGAGAACCTTATGGTGATTTGTGGTAAATCCTCTAGTTTGGGCTGCCCTATAATAACTCCTCCTAAGGACTAAATGACAATTTCTCTTATGAGTCAGTTTTAATAAACTTTAAAATCTTTATTTGTAAATATTGATTCTCTTAAACAATATTTTGGTTAAAACTAATTATATTAAACTGCTATACAATCCTTATTCAAATTGGTTTCTTTTGACAATGTTGATACCATAAATCAATTTCTTCTAAAACAGTTTTGTAGAACTGACAAGCTATAAAGAAAAAATCATTTATCATAGTCTTCAATTTGTTTAAAAGAAAAGACAAAAATAATCATCCAAAGAATTGGTTAAAACCATAGTCTTTTAAAATTTTCATTAAAAATAATGTGTTTATGAATATTGTCGCCAACTTTTAGTTTTTCTAAATCGGTTCAACAAAGTACATTCTTTTTATTTAAGACAATATTATTTCTTCCAAGTCACTACCAAATTCTCATGCATTTATCTCTCTCTCTCTCTCTCTCTCTCTCTCTCTCTCTCTCTCTCTCTCTCTCTCTCTCTCTCTCTCTCTCTCTC
>MU225559.1:917911-938812 GCA_018584345.1 Thuja plicata | reverse complement strand
CTCTCTCTCTCTCTCTCTCTCTCTCTCTCTCTCTCTCTCTCTCTCTCTCTCTCTCTCTCTCTCTCTCTCTCTCTCTCTCTCTCTCTCTCTCTCACACACACACACACACACACACACACACACACACGTCATTTGATCTGCAAAATAATCATTGTATATTCTCTTTTTTATATTGCTATTTACTATTCAATTTCAAGAAACCTAATACTTGTTGCTCAAGCGATAGGAAGTGATTTAACCTCCTATAGCAACTGATGAACCAATGAGATAATACCATGAATGAAGATCAGTTTGAATAAACCAATATATATTTAGATGAATCTGCAAATGATCAACAATTTTCCACTATTGACATCAATGAAAAATATAAAAAAGAAAAAGGTTCAACAAGTTTATGAAAAATGTGAGGGTTCACCAAGGGGACATAGATTTTGAACACCCAGAGTTTGATTCAGAAGAAGATGAAGTTTTTCATATTTATAAGGGCATAGATAAGTAAAAAATTGGTATTTCTAAACCTTCCTCCTCTTAGAAGAAAAGTGGTGTCCTTAGAGGATGATGACTCTGATTACCAACCCTCAGTTTAAGTTATCCTTGACTCTTTAGAAAATAAAAGGAAAATAAAAAACAAGGCCAATTCTAGTGACACAAAATAGAAGGGAAAGGCCAAAATCATTAAGCCTTCTCCTAAGAATTTGAAAAAAGTCTCTCGCTTGAATCCTTTGTTGCCTCCCAAACAAAGGTCCCCTGCTCTTCAGGATGTCAGGGACAAGGTTAAGAGGAATGAAAGGAAATGAAGATACTGCTCCTATGGATCTATGTAGGAACACTTCATTGGAAAAGAGTTCTTAGATTTTGGATAAATATTCTATCATTAATTTGATGTTCAGAATCTGCTTCGATCAGGAGGATAATTTTTATTGCATTATTACAAAGATTAACTTGTGTAGGAGAACCCACTGCAAAAACATGAATATCTCATCTCCTTGTGACTCTTAGGGGTTGTGGAGGATGCCTAAGTCCTAAGGGTTTCATTTTAGTCCATTGACCAAATTTGTAAGGCCTAGTTCCAAGATTTGGCATTCATAATCCACTTGTCAACCATGGTCAAAGGGTCCCTAAAGTCTAGGATTTAGGTGGTTTAGTTTTTTTAGGTTGTTTTAAGTCAATAAGGAACCTTAGGTTCACTTTCTGCAATAAGTTTGCACCTTTAGTGCAATTTTGTAAATGTTGTCAAAGTGGTCAAGCAACGTTTTGACAACATTGCAACTTTGTGTTTGTAAAGTCTTAATAACTTCCTCAATGGAAATATGATTTGAAATTCAGTTGTAACCATTCTAGAAATTTTTCATATTCCTTTCAGGCAGGTGGAAAGCACAATGATGTATTTTTTGTTTTCTGAATCAATAAAAATAATAGTTTTTCCTGCAACAGTCGATTTTCAACTCCATGTAAAGATATGTAGGGTCAAGTTAAGGAATCAATTAAATTGGAAAGTAAGAATTATTGATTCACTTTCATTTTTCCTTTAGTTTTAGGTCTTCAAGTGCTTTGGATCCAAAGTTAGTGAACTATCTTTGTGCATTATTTTGAAACCCTCCTGAACTAGGGTTTCCTCTGTAATTTTCATTCTTCTCTCATGTCCACCCTTGGAAAATCTTAATCCTTTGTGGAATGAGAGGTTTGTATGTTTCCTTGATGTTTTTGGAGTTAGTTTGCAAGAAAACAAGTGTTGGTTCATGTTGCAGATGAAGTAAGGTCGACATCTTTACGTGGCGACCAGAGACCAGAATGGTGAATCAATGACAGTCATGTTTTTGGGTTGTATCAAACATTAAAATTGAACCTTGAGTGGTTTGAGATCATGCCAAGTGCAATCCAAACTTTGGTTTTATCCTTCCATCATTATTTGGGGTACTTCCTTCATTAAAGGTGACCTAATTGCCAATTAGGCTTGTCTGACCTTATTTTGGTTGAGTCTTTTCCTTTCAACTTTAGAACCCTTGGCTTTCAAAATTGGTGCTATTCAATAAAGGGTACTCTGAATTGTGCTTAGTTCCCTAGGCCTAGAGTAAAGTTTTGGAGTTATGCCTCTTTAACCCTATGATTAGGGCTACTAGAAATTGAAGGCTAGGTTGTGGAACAACCACCTTAAGGCTACCCTAAACTTCCTTAATTGTTGGAACATGTCCTATTGGACCAAATAAGACCTTTGACAACTTGGTTCAACCCCTACAACTTGATATTGTTATCTTTTCCTTATGAATCAATAAAATATTGGTTGCATAAGGAGTAGTATTGTTGTAATGCATCACACATCTTGAACCAAGTATTGTGTTCATGTCAAGATGTTGATAGGAGTTTGTGAAAGTGTTGTGACCCTTTTGTAAAGGTGCAAGTATAGGCTTGGTGGGATGGTGTGTGAAGTGCCCATTTTAGAAGGTTTTGAAGGACAAGGTGTCCCCCTTCCTTGTTATACCTTAACACTTGCATCATTAAGAATCTAAAGAAAAATTCTTGCTCTGTTCAGAAACCTGATGACATTTTTGCAAACACTTGCACTTTGGCTAAACGTATCTACTATCTCAAGCATGACCATGAAGAGAAAATCTGCAAGTTGGAATATACCATTAAGGTGACTCATGACCTTGATTAAATAGGATTGTTTTTGTTAGTAAAGCCACCATGAAGAACACCAATCATGGGGTCTTCACTTAGTGAACCTGAATCATATCAGGTGCATTCATGGAATACTAAAAAATCATTTTATTTTTTTAAAAATATTGACTCAAACTCTTTTTTTGTCAGCCCCCTCTAATAGCCACCCAATATCATACCCCTTTTCCTATATAAACCTCCATCCCTCCTCCCCCAAAAACCTCCTCGCCCTATTTAGGTAATATATTTACCCCTTTTTACCTATTTTAAATCCCCCAATATGAATGCATATGGTATTGTATTGCCCCTTTAGTGAAGACCATGTGACACCAGTGAAGGTCTGAAAAAATCAAAGAGAAATTTGTGGTTATTCACAACCTTCCAAAGGAGGATTCACGAGTGAAGAAGAAGACTAGAGACATGGAAGAGGAAAAAGGACGTTGTGGTTGAGATAGGGACTACCTCTATTATGTCGGATCCTACTACCAGGTTGAGAAGCAAGAACAAGCATTTTGCCCCTTTAGATAGCATAGTCAAGAAAGTGAGGGGCATTAATGAGGACATCATTAGAAAAATTGTTAAATAGTTAAGATGGTATAGGTTAGTTTTGGGATTATTTTCCCTTGTGTTTTTTCTTCCATTTGGGGTCTTGTTCCTATCTGGTGGGTGTTTGTTTTATCTTTTGAATAGGAAGTTTGTTTTTGTTTTTTAACCAGTTTTCCCTTAATCAAAAAATATTAATGATTGGTAAAAAGTTCAAGAATATTAATTATCACTTCATTGGTTAATAATTATATATTTTGAATGCTAGATGTAATATTCATACTTAGATCTAACATTTGTTTCTATCAAAATATGAAAATAATTTTATTAGAGGTTTTTTTACCATGTCCAACTTTGTAATTGATCTCTTGCTAATGAAAAAATAATTTACCTATGTTAAAACTAGCCTAATTGATATAGATCCATCCATTTGTATATATAATTATAAATAAGCTTCTATATAAGAGCTTGGTTTAAAGTACAAAACAAAATATTATTCTTAATATTTGTAGCTATTCTTAGATAAGACATTTTTTGAGTAATAGAAAAGATCTATGCTGACATATTTTACTTATAATATTTTTATGTTTACTTCTACAAATAATTACAAGTTCTTATCAAGATTTAAATTTTGTTCTTATAGAGATAAATAAAAAGTGAGTACACAATATTGTGATGGCCCTATTGGCGTGTTTAATTATTGCCCCTACTAAGTCATTCTCCTAACAACTAACTTACACACATATTACTTAAGCTTAGTTAGAAACCACATATGAATATTTCCACTTTCAATGGTGTTATCACATTATAACTTTTCCACCTTAAGTAGTACTTCCACCTTTATTGGAGTTGTACTACTTTATCACTTGTCCAAATTTGGAGAGTGATTTAACTTTAGTGGACATGTTGCACAATCTCCTTTCCACCTAGGAGGGTAATCCATCTTTAGTGAACATCTAACACTTTAACTTTTCCAGTTTGTGTGGGTGATAAGTTATCTCTTTATGTATCATGTTGTAGGATTACAACACTTGTCATAATCTTGTGTATTCCTATGTCTTAAATATGCCTATTTAACCAAGGGATATCCTTAGTAATATCAATTTGGTTGATTCAATGAAAAGAAACTCAATTAATTTTGTCAATCCAATTAATCCATTCTATTGCACTCCTAGTGAGAATATAATTTATTCTTGTCAAATTATCATCTCTTGTTATCGTGCTTTCCATTAGGCCTCTAGATCTTTGCTACATCCCTTCATTGCTAAATATTACAAGCCTTTTAATCATATCCTTTGATGTCCAAATATTTAATTTACGTGTTTTTCTATAATGTTTAAATTATTAAGATGCAACCTCAATTTAAGATTGGAATAAAATTCAATGTGTAGGGAACATGAAATATTAACAATTACACAAAAAATATGACATTTAAAAAAAAAACAAATTTGCATATTTTGAGGAGGTCATTTCCATATCTAAAAAATATTTTTAATTACTTGAAATCTATATGGATCATGGAACCTTGCTCATTCTTGAGCACTGCCCATTCATATACACCCATATATTTAGGCATCCCAATAGACTCAACTCTTCTAATTATTCATCATATTTATGTCCATTTATATACCTTAATATACATTTTATCCTGTTTTGTTTATCCCATTTTATACTGATGGTTTTTATGTTCTCAAATCATATGGCCCAACATGGCGATTTGATGATGATCTTTTGGTCCAACTTGTAGCCTATATGTTGTAAGACATATCTCTTCTAAGCAATTTCTAATTCAATTGTAGTTTATTTGTTGTTTTAGATCCCCTTTTAACCTATTTTCGACCTCTTTTATCCCCTAATTTAGTTTTTTAATTATAAACTCTGTAAAAATTTAGCACACACCTATAACTATAATGCCACTTGGGTCATCTACTATAGAAAAAGGGGCAAGTTTGATCCTTAAAAGGGGCGACCCTACAATATCTGTACATATAAATTCTTCAAACACATATTTTCAAATATTTAAGTGTGAATGCAACATACTTACAATAAACATGTCCTTTTGATGAAAATATTAATCATGAATTTTAATTTATGTGGATAATGCTTACTTTCAATTATTCATCATAGTATTATTGAATTTACGAAATTAATTGGACAATTGCATTGGTGTTGTTTGTTAAAAATAAGATGTATATAGTTGCATCTACATTGATAACTTTTTTAACATGGAAATAAATTGTGATTACCACATATAAAACCTATTAAAATATAAGTTGAAAAAAAATTATGCTGTTTGAAGTAATGGACATATTGGTTTCTCTTAAATGAATAAAATTTATTATGTATAAGTGTTGTTCAGACTTTCAAAGATTGGCTAATACACAAACCTAGGATTTTTCATTTATTCATCGTGTTCTCTACTACTAAGATACATGACCATTTATGGTTAATTCCATCATTTGTTTGGATGTACCTTATTTAGAGCACCTCCCATAAGCTACATTAAAGGTGCTTGGTGTTGCTAGCCTGCCTTGGCTCAAATACTATGTTAACGGACCACGAAGAACATAAACCAAGGACCTTTTGTTCAATACAAGAAAGCTTTAGGTTTGATCTATTATCCTCTTTAGAACCAATCAAATAATAACCTTTGAATGACTTATTTCAAACAAAATTTAGTAGACTTACATATAACACTCAAATATAAAATTACTGAAAATAATGTTACATGATTTGCAAGATTTCCTCAACATTGTTTGCTATTTTTCTTTCAATGTTTAATATATATTTGTGATGCTCATATTAATTTATATAACTAAATTTTTCATACTCATAATATTCATTAGAAAATAGAAAATCCAAGCAATATCTTAGATCAAATCTTTTCAGATACTTCTCCCATCTTTATTCTAGTATCCACCACCTGAAAAACAACACAAGTTTTCAGTCCATAGGATTGTATAATAGTTTACAACATTTGTGAGGTAATAAATGCCAAAACGTTGATGTTAGAATATTCAGGTAGATAGAAACATAAATAATGGAACCACTGCTGTTGTCTTGAAAGTACCTCAAAAGCTATGGAAGCAACTGGAATTTGTAGTATCCAATAGTTCAATAGTGAAGGGAACCTACACCATAACAAAGTTCTCACTCATCATTTATAGTTTTTGTTCATCTAAGAAGAATGTTGTGCTTTGATATTCTACTGGGAATAACAAGTCTTAGTACTTGTTAAACTTACCTTCCCACCAATTCCCTCTTGTTGTATATTCAAGGTTAAATGGGTTACTGGCCTCTTCCAGTTCCCTTACTCCTGCTTTGATCTGTTAAAAGGTCTAAAAATAATCAATGGAAGTAGCTTAAAGCATAAATCTATAAAATGATCAACGATGAGAATTTACCTCACTTTCACCATCCTTTAATCTTCTCAGAATGTTATCAATATCATCAGGTCCTCCATACAATAGAGAAGAGCTAAGAAAGCATTGCTCTTGACAAATCCTTCTATTTTTCTCTTCCTCGTCCTGACTTGGTATTTTCTTTTCTTCTTTTTTATCTGTACTGCTCTCCACTGTAAAGAAACATATGACGTCTGAAATTCTAATATTGAAAGAACCAAAGAATCAATCATCTAACCATAAGGAGAAAGAGAACGAGTAGGAGAAGTTGCTTTTTGACAGTCTTTATTGATATAGAGAAAGTCAATATCAAGACGTTAATCACAATGATGAGACTGCAATAAACAAATCGCCGCAACAGAATTGGCATATAATATTTAAGGAATAACCTTAAATGCTGACAAAAGGAAAATGTAAAATACCTTCCGTACGAGAAGTTGCTCTTTCAATTTGATCCACTGCTTTCATTGGTTTGCCGAAAGCTTCACCGACTGATGAAAAGACTGAAAACTATGACAGAAAATCATGCCGTAAGGAAATGCATAGCGGAAGAAAAAGATGAGTTTTAAAACATTGAGAAAGATCCAGTATGAAGAAAAAGCATCTTCACTATCAATCTCAAACACCAGATAATTATCTTCTCTATTATTGAATGTTTTTCTGGTTGATTAAGTAGACTTGGTGAGCAGAGAAACAATAAAATTTGTTCTTTTGGACAATCTTCTCAAATGGAATATGCCATGCCCGAAAGATATGGGTTTTTAAATTGATACACGTAAAAATTTACAAAACTGATAATTTCATTTTTTCTGATTGATATTTCCAGCTACATTCAGTAATCCATCATTATAAAGAATGTATGATTTGAAAATAACCATGTATATAGTAAATCCAAAAGCAATCTCTATTCAAAAGAATAACCTATACAAACCAAATGAACTTGCAATAACCTATACAAACTAAGTGTAAGAATTTACAAGGAAAAATATTTGTAAACACATGATGCCTCAAGCAGAACGTTTATCAGCTCAATAAATTCATTCTACACTAGGGGTAGACCGCAAATTCAACCATTGTAGATAATGAAGAGAATAGGAAAGTGGCATAACTTGCTTGTAGCTTGATCGACTAAAGAAACAAAAATATTAGTCTATTACATTAACAAATGGTCAATTAAAAACTGAAAAACACAAACAATGAAGATGAAGCAACTCTGATTCTAAACAAATCCCTACTTGTTTAATCCGAGCAGGTGAAATAGTTGGATCAGATCCCAAGCCTGAGAAAATAGCACATGAACTTTGTTCAATAATGTCAGCCATTGATTTCTTCCTATACAATTCAACCCTTTCCATTCCTAAAATCAAAGAAAAAATGAGTGCCACTTAATTAATGACAGAATGCTCTGTATGATAATGGAGTTGAGAAATATCTGTGCTATTTATAAATGGAGTAACAAGAAAAAAGCACTTGCCAATAACATGATTTGTGCTCGTAAATGAAGAATCAAAGAACATTGATCAGAGGCTGGGGCACTATATGATGTAAACCAGTTGTAAGGCACGCAGGAATTCAAATGTGATTATAAACACCATTAAAAAAAAGTAAACAGTGAAACATTCTTAGTGAATGTCTTCATACAATGAATGCATGTATGTTGAGCTGTCATTTGGCTGCTTCGATGCCTTTAACAAATGGACGTCCTAAACTTTTATATTCATGGAATAGAAACCAAATATATGATTTTTTCCACTGCATACTTTTTGGCAAATTATAATCATAGTTTGTTTTTTTCCTTGTACCTTATTCGCATGGGGAAACAACTGCAGGAAAACCATTGATTTATGACATGATATTGGAGGGACCACTGAGAGATAAAGAGAAATAATTAATATAAAGAGAAAAGTTAGATATTTTTAGGAATCAAAATCACATGTGATCAACTTGAGAAGACTGCATCAACTTGCTCCCATTCGAAGTGAGTATATTTAGAAGTTTGGATAGATTAATGTGGTTTACAAGCCAAGATCGATATGATTATGAGAACAGATATTTATATAACTTAGAAAAATATTTTAAAGTTTTGAGAAATAAAGATCAACATAATGAAAAAATAAATATAGAACGGTTAAAAAAGTTGGTTGTGCAATATCTTTGATAAAATAAGTTTATTGAAAGGGGTTAGTGTTGTGTTTTGATCATCACCTTAAAAAAAATATGGAAACAAAAATATATTATTGAATAAACTAATGGTTTAATGTTATACTAAAATTTAATTTATGAGCTGAGAACGCTCTGCTAGGGTTTCATGCGTACGGCGTCCTGCCTGTGTTTCCGCTCTAGGCCATCCATCTGTCACTCTGCATTTACTGAGGGATCCTTTTTGCATTAGGGTTAGCTTTTAGTATGGCTCCGACCAACTTCAGCCCAGCAGTTGCTGCTGGTGCGCAATTTGAAGCTTCGGATAGCCATGGTGCCTCCTCTGAACAAACGTCCCCGCAAGTTCGTCCCGAAGGTCTTTCACGAGGCAACCCTGATATTGTTCTTAATCCACAGGAATTTGATTCTGCTTGTGAATGGTTAGAGAAGCATACGTTGATTGGATATTTTGTGGGTCGTACTCCTCCTGAAAGTATCCTTAAAGATTGGGTCAACAAGAGCTGGACCCTGCATGGGGTCCATCTTGACGGTGTGCAAAACCTTACCAAAGGTTTTTTCCTTTTCTGGTTTGCTAACCCTTCTCAGGCGGAAGCGGTTTTTAACCGTGGACCCTGGACTGTTAGGTCCTCCCTGTTAGTTTTTCAGAAATGATCTCGAGACTTTACTGTCTTGGACGACAAAAAGCTTAGGGTTCCAGTTTGGGTCGAGTTCCCTAGCCTTCCTTTGCCATGCTGGTTGTTTATTGAGTCTATTGCTAAAACCCTCGGCAAAGTCATTGTCATGGAGCATGACAAATTTTTCAATGCCCGTCCCTAGAAGTGGGTCTGTGTTGAGGTTGACCTTTCTAGGGACCTCAAGGACACTGTTGAAATTCAGATTGGTGCTCTCACCATCTCTCAAAAGGTGCTCTATTTGAATCTGCCCAACACCTGTTATCGGTGTCAATCGGCAGAGCACAAGATCAAAGATTGCCCGCTAGCTACCCCTCGGGTGAAACCTGCGCCTAAAGATGCTTCGGCCAAAGCCCCTGATGCTGGAAAAAAAGAAGAATGGACTACAGTTACGCATAAAGGTCAGAATACCTCAGGCCCTAAGATGCCACCAACCTCAGCTGTTGTGTTGCCGTCTCTAGATACGCCCGTTGGTCATTCTCCACCAGTTGATACGCCACCAGTGGTGCCCTTTGTTTCAAACCCTGTTTCACAGGGGAAGAGTTCAGCTACAAAGCCATCCACTCTAGAAGTGGTGCTGGCACCGCCAGCGGCTTCTTTGCCTACTTCCAAGGCTATGCGTAGGTCTCGCAGTCCTGATGGTCACACAGATGACCCAGATAAAAGGCGGTTCACCTCGTCTGGAGAATTTCTCCCCAACTTTTGTTCTGTTCCAGCCTACTTGCAAAATAGCTTCTCCTTTCTTGGGGATGAGGAAGCCATGCAAGAGTTTTTATGATTTTTTTGTCTTGGAATGTGCAAGGTCTAACCGACCTCTCCAGAAAGTACTATGTTTGTGATACCAGTCGCAGACTTTAGAATCTGGACATTCTTTGTTTACAGGAAGTTAAAGTTTTTGGGTTTTTGCTTAACTCTGCCTGTCGTGTCATATGGCCGGACGACATTGTCTTTTCTTCTCAGCACGAAGCTGGCAAAGGCGGTGTCATTACTACTCTTTCACCTCACCTTCATTCTTGTGTTATTGCGCATGGATCTGACCTGATGCAACGTGCAACCTGGATTTTGCTATCTCTGCATAATCATTCTTTTGGTGTAATTAATGTTTACGCCCCTAATGATGCTGTTGAAAAATCTCAATTATGGGTCTGGCTGGCAGACAACTTGCCTCCAGCTACTTGGGTTATGTGTGGAGACTTTAACATGGTTGAGCTGGCCTCTGACAAAGAAGGAACTTTACCTTTTCACTGGACAGCTGGGGAGAGAGAAGCCTGGTATCACATGCGCAATAAATTGGGCCTTTTTGATCCCAATGCTAACCACCGCCAACAGGGTGGGGTCTGGCATACTTGGTCCAATTTTAGAGCTGGCTCTAACTGCATTTTTAAGAGGCTGGATCGTGCTATGATAATGGCTCAATCTTTTTTCTCCTTTTCTGAAGATCGAGGCCTACCTGTAATTCCTCTGACACATGTTACCTTGTCAGATCACTTCCCCATTTACTTTTCCATTACTTGGCAGTCCTATGCCAGGAGAGCTACTCAAACGCAATTTTTTCTCAACACGTCTGTGCTGACACACAATTCCACTATAGCCCACATTCTTCAAGTTTGGAATTTAGCTCCTCGACCCCACAATGATACTGGTTGGATTCAGTGGTGGAATGATGCCATTTCCCGCACTGTGAGGTTTCTTCACATTTATGGTCGTCAGCTAGCCTATTTCAAAAAGTGTGCTTATGAAGCTAATACTAAGGCTCTGTGTAGCGCTGCTGAAGCACTTACGTTGAATCCTTTCGATACCAATCTCCATCTTAAGCTAGCCCAGCTTCGCCATGAAAAACAAATCGCTGATGCCTATGTTGCTCGTGGTGCCAAAATCAAACCCCGCCTCCATTGGTTGGAGGTGGGTGACAGAGCCTCCAAGGAGTTTTTCCAGGCTCTCAAAGCTCGTCATACTAATGTTGGTATTCAAAAGATCAAGTAAGGATCTGAAACCCTTACTAAACTTTTGGCCATTCTTCAGGCCTTTGTCTAGCACTATGAGCAAGTCTTTTCTTCTCAGGGCAATTCGGCTACTCGGGAGGAAGCTCTCAAGGCTTGTATTGCTGTTACTCCAAACTGCCTAGCGGTTGAGCAGCGTGCCTTCTGTGAGCAAATGCTTACCATCTCAGACCTCAAAGAGGTGGCCTTCCCTATGGCCAATGATAAATCTCCAGGATGCGATGGCTTCTCCTGTGAATTCTACAAACACCTCTGGGATGCTGTGGGACCTGCTTGCACAAAGTTTACCTCAAAGATTTTCATAGCAGAAGTTTGGGTAACATAATCAACAAAGGAAATATAAAATTCATACCTAAGTCTGGTGATCCGGAGGATATCTACAATTGGAGGCCCATCACTTTGTTGAATGTCTCCTACAAGATCATTGCCAAAGCTTTAGCTCTCAGGATCAAACATCTCCTTCCCCTTATTGTTCGTCCTGAGCAAACTGGCTTTATCAAGTCCAAGTATATTCTTGATAACATCATTGTTGTGTGGGAAGGGATGGAGTGAGCTCATCAATCTAAGCAGGCTACTCTGTTCCTCAAAATTGACTTCGCTAAAGCCTATGATCGCATTGAATGGCCCTTTGTTCTCGCTATGCTTCAAGCTCTAGGGTTTGGCCCTCACTTCTTGCAATCTGTGGAAATTCTATTTGGAGATGGTTCTGCTTGCATTACCATCAATAGGGCCCAATCTGATACTTTTGGGATTTTTAGATCCATCCGGCAAGGTTGTCCACTGGCTCCTACTTTATATGTGCTTGCTGCAGAAGGCTTTGGGTGTTTGCTTGCCAACTCTGTCTCTGCTGGCTTGGTTCGGGGCATTTCCCTTCCTGATTCTTCTTCCCAATTGGTTAATGGCCATTTTTCTAATGACTCCTTTCTCACTCTTATTGAGGATGAGGAGAACATTTCCAATGCCTTACAGTGCCTGAACACCTTTTGTCAAGCCTCTGGATCAGCCATTCAATGGGGTAAAACTCTCTGTTTCAAACAGTCTTTTCTTCTAGCCCCGCCTTGGCTTGCTAGTTTCAGCTGGAAATGGGTTCAACATGGAGAATTTTTTCGCTTCCTGGGCATTCCTTTTTCCTTTCATGGCTCTTTTGTGGAATTATGGAATGTTGTGCTTGCTAAAATTGAAAAAAATTTGCAGTATTGGATTTGCAAGCCGCTTTCTCTTGCGGGAAAATTCCAGATTCGTTCCAAAGTGTTGGCTGCTACCCATGTTTATTATTCCTCTTGTTGGGCTCCCTCTAAGGCCTCTTATCTCAAGCTTGAGCGTCTACTCAGATATTTTCTTTGGGCCTCTGGTGCTGATGGCCATGGGTTTCATCGGGTTGCCTGGGAGTATTGTTGCCTTCCTCATGATTCTAGAGGCCTGGGCCTTCTTTCCACCCAGAAGCAAGGGCTTTCTCTTTGTGCGAAGTGAATTATCTGATCTCTCACTGGTGATGAGGCCTGGAAAATTCTTGTCAGACATTGCATCTCCGTTGGATTTATGGTTCACCGGTTAGCTTGGAAAGGCATTGGCCTCTAGACTTTGCTCATTATGAGAGAACCTGTTCAAATCCAGGGTACCTTTGTCATCAAGAGCATTTGGAAAGGTTGGGAAGCTATTAAGCCCTGGCTTCAATGGGATGGGGATGCTTTCCACAATGGGCTCTCTTTTAATCAGCAGAGCCTCTAGTGGTCTCCTCTATTTTCCATACAGAGTATACCCTTGGCCAAAACTCAAGGGGCTTGTGCTCTGCATTTTTTCAAACACGGCATTCGAACTCCCAAAGATATTTTTTCCAAAGTCTCTATGGGGCTCTGATCTTGGGAGGATATGCGGGTTCAATTTCGGCTGGCTAGTTCTGATCGCCAGACTTTTGATCTTTTGATCTCAGCTATTCCTACAAATCTTCTTCATAAGATTGGCATTCAGGCCACTAGGCCTTGGTGGAAGGATTGGAAATGGTATCCTGCCACGCCTTTCAAAAATTACAAGCCAAGGCTTGGTTATAGGTGGTTATCTCCGCATCTTCCGATGGTGGATATCCTTAACCAGAGATGGCATCTATATTTGACTACTTCCCACTGGAGCTCTCGCTTTCACACCATCTGGACAGCCATTACAGAGCCCAAGATGGCTCTTTTTTCTTGGTGTCTTTTGTTTCAAGGTCTACCAGTCAGCTCTAGGCTCAAGCATCTGGGGGTTCATGACCCTCGATGTCCTTTTTGCAGTCACCCTGAGACCTTTTTGCACATCTTCTGGTTCTGTAGGAGAGCTCAACAGTATTGGCAGTGGATTCACAATTTTTTAAAGCCCTTTCGTCCTGAGCCTTTTTCTTGGCATATGATTGTCTTAGGAGATTCTCCTAGACTCCCCTCCAAGTTTACCCAGATTTGGCATACTTTCAGGATGGAGATTTTGTTTAATATTAGGAAAGATAGAAATGTTGTTATATTCTCTCACATCTCTCTTTATACGAATGTTGTTTTGTTTAACAAAGCTTGTATATGTAATAATGTTATGATGCAGATACAAGTTCAAGCCAATAAAGTGGCTCACCTGCAGGAGCTACTCAATCATTGGGGAAATGCTCCCTGCACTGTCGCTCAGGTTCCTTCGGATGCCCTTTCTACTGAGGGTACGCCTCCCAGAGGCCACCACCACAGGCGCAGTTCTTCGGTGCACCGCTCGCACACTGTGCGGTCCCAGGCTCCTCGTCACCACTCTCTGAGGGGATGGTGGCCCCGCTTGGCTTCTTTGCCTCCTGAGCCTTTTGGGTGGGTGCCGGCTCTGGCGCAGTCTGCCCCTCCTGATGCTCTTGGTGCTCGCCGTGGTTGGGATTGACCTCCTGCCACCTCTTCCAAGTATCCCCGCCTGGCTCTTGCAATCTCCCCTCCCAAGGCGGATGAAAAAGAAAAATAAAAAGATGATGATGATGGTTGGTTGCTTCCCGACCCTCCTGTCAATCCCACTAAGCAATGGGGATCAGATGATAAAGATCCTCCACCATCTACTACTGCTATTACTGCCTGATGGCTTTATGTTATTTTGATGAATAGTTTTCGTTTCTGGCTTTGCCGTGTGAACTCTGCAGGGTGATTTCTATGTCCCCCGGCCCCTTTTTGGTGGATATCTAACTTTAATATTTTTAATAGAAAAGGCACTATTCATCAAAAAAATTTAATTTATGGTGTATAATTTAAAAAGAAAATGGGAAGCGGAAAGAATTTTTTTATGTTATGTTTTTAAAAATCTATTTATTTTTGTAGCTGATTCATTATTTTGTAGGTTTTATATAGCCTGCATAATATAATATTCTTGTTTGATGTATCATATAATAAATGTAGGAGATGAAACTACACTCTTGATACCATGTAGAAGTTGATGATGATATCCATTCACAAGCCAAGAATCATCTACAAGAAAACCACCTATCACAAAAAGAAGATCAAGAAGTAAGATAATTTGCATGAATTCAAGGAGATACTTTTATAAAAAAAAATCATCTCTCTAAAATTAGAGAAGAAAAGATAGAAAACTATGATATGTAAAGTAGAGGAGTATCTAGTGCCACTCCAATCATATCCATGTAAGAAGGCAATATGGTTTTGAACCTTTTCTTGGATACCAAATGAAGTAAGTACATTTGATATTAAAAGCCAATTATATAGTTAGAAACATATGTTAGTATTAGGTGGTTTTACTTTGGTTGGTCTAGAAAAGGAGAATAATGAGATTGTAAGGTTATCCATTTGTTCATTTCAATAAAATTTAAATTTTGGAATTGATGTTCAATGTGATTTTAATGTGTAAAACCCCTACTAGGGAACTCGAGAGGACAACTCAATAACTAAGGAAATGAAAACAAACTTTTTATTTTTATTTTTATTATTTTTGAAACATAAATTATAATTAACACTTCAAATAAAATAGCATAATTCATTAACTTAACCAATATACATTTCATTATATGTAAACATTAGTGTGAAACATTAATCATAAAAATAGGTCCTCTTAGGTTCTCAATGTCGCTACTTGCAACGTACAAAAAACATGTCTAAGTCAATAAGATTGACTATGAATTCATAAATAAGATTATACCATTTAATAATACAGGTAAGCCTTACAATCCAAATCACATATAGTCAATAATAAAATCTCAATTAAAAAGATCATTAAACCATTTCTATCATTACAATACAAGTAATCACTAAAAAATAGTTACAAATATATTTTACATCCATCTCCTCAAGGAGATTACAATACTACATCAATAAATAAATTTGATGATATAGGGAATATAACATAATTTCATCAACTTGAAGCTATGTAAAATGATACAATGAATCAGTAATATCCATTTGGCCACAAGAATAGGAATTGCAAAGAGAATACAAGATCATCCTAGAGAATCAAGAACAACTCTTTTAACTCGATGGGAAAAATATTTTCCACTCAACCATTTGGAACTCTGAAGCCCACTCCCTCCAAGCTAGGAGATAAACACAAATCCATACAACACATGCAAACACAAGGAAGAGAACAAGATAAGGAATAACAAAATGAAGTTATAATGTAAGGGATTCACAAGGGTATACAATAGGGATACAAAAGGCAAACTACAAGGATAAATAAAAGGAATCCTAAGACACATGTAGGAGAGTGTCATCACATATCCCCCAACTATCCTAGGTTTTTTTATAGTCTCTATTGGAAGTGTTTTTGTTGAGGTGTTGACATTCATGTTTTGTCATTGATGTCAACATATGTCTCAGTTGGATGTAGTAGAAGTCTCAGAAAGACCGGTTATCATAGGTACATGCAAGATTGACTGATGTGTACGGACAATGTATGACATATAAGAATATGTGAGCACAAATATGTATAGAGAAATGAGTGTAAAACTTATATCTAAGGTCTCTAGATCTTATGTTGGTATTTGCATGAATTAGAGTTGTTTTGGTAAAGACAGGTTATAGTGCAGTAACAAAGGATTATGATAGAGATGGTCTCTGAGTTTTTGGCATAACTTGGATGCGAGTATGAGTTATGATATACGAGCTCAAGGAATGATAAAAGATACATGAGAGAATATTATTTGTGATTCTTGGGTCACTAGATTACTGATGACATCAGTTGAGGTGTTTGAACTAGCAAAGACCTATTTGGGGCAGACTACAGATATGTAACATGCTTAATGATTGGCGAGCGTGATTTAAGGATCTTGGCATGTAACTGATGATTTATATTTGTTAATTAATTGTGTAAGGTACTGTTTGTATCTTATCAAAGGTCTATGTATTTTTTTGTGCATTGGAGAAGTCTTAACAAGCTAACCTAATTGCTTATTATAACTTGTATAAAGGAAAGAAGTGTATTGATGTGTAATTGTATAAGATAGATGGATTGGATGTTGTGAGAATGTGGATGCAAGTTATTCTAGATGTAGAGAAATGATTATGTTTGTAATGCACTTCATTGGAACTTTATAAGATAAGCAAGTTGCTATCTATCAATTCACTGTTATAAGTATACATTTATGCTTCTCTTTGGATAGTGAGTGAAAAAGGTGGGTTTAAACTTCAAAAGGTGGATTTAACCATCAATTTGAGCAGTAAGCTCATCATTCCATTCAAATCCTAATAGGCTTGAGAAGAATCCTAATAGGGTCTGTCATTTAACATGGACTTGTATGGGATGTAATAATCAGCTCCTAATAGGTCTACATCTCCTAATAGGGATACAATATTTTTAGTGTATTATTTTGTGGGTTCCATCCCCACTGGGGGTTTTCCCTTAACAAGGTTTTCTTGACAATAAAATACTTATGTTATGGTGTTGTTCTTGAAGTGTTCAGATTTGCATTAAGTAATTGGTTTAAATTTTAAATTTTAATCATTCAGCATACAACTGATTCAACCCCTCTTAGTTGTATTATTGCTAATAGTTGGTATGTGATTGTGGTACTTTGAGAGAAATATTAACCGCTTGAGGTGATTCTGAGATGGCTTAGTATAGGAAGGAGAGTCCAAAATTTGATGCTAAAAGTTTTGACAGTTGGAAGAACAAGATGACAACTCATATGATCTAATTGGGGATTGATTACTGGATGATTAAAAAGAAGGATGAACAGAT
Source organism: Thuja plicata (assembly GCA_018584345.1). Taxonomy (NCBI): domain Eukaryota; kingdom Viridiplantae; phylum Streptophyta; class Pinopsida; order Cupressales; family Cupressaceae; genus Thuja; species Thuja plicata. The sequence continues at coordinate 921,208 of MU225559.1, read as the reverse complement.
TAGGAAATAAGATGAATTAGGAAATGCTAGTGAGGAAGATGAGAAATTGTTTTCTTACAATATGGTTGCAAGGGAAGCATTGATAAGTGTGCTCACTGAGGTAGAGTTTACAAAGGTTAAAGATCTTGATTCATCTCACAAGATATGCACAATGCTAGAGGCTCTTTATGAAGGAGATCAATACACTAAGAAAGAAAAAATACAGAATTAGATGGCTGAAATGGAGAATCTAATGATGCGAGATGATGAGAATGTCAGAGCATATGTAAAAAGAATTACATATGTTGCTCCTGGGTTCAGAAACTCAGGAGGCACATGTACTATAGATGAGGTGATCACAAATATTCTTACATCTTTGACACTTATCTACAAGACTAAAGTGCAAGAAATACATGGGATCATACTAGAGTAATAATGAATTGTAACAGAGAAGTCTTGATTGCTAAGATGACCACCTCTGAGACCACAAATTTATAGGATGCTTTACCCGACGTAGAGTCTACATTCAAGGCTACTATTAATAATGATAAAAGGACTTTATAAAGCATTGTGAACTCTAGTAATAGACATGAAGAACTTGGATGATATACTGATAATTGGGTATAGATTGAAGAAGAGGAATTGTGAGTTGATGAACTTGTGGCTCTAATAAAAAAAATAGCAAGGAAAAGTAAGGGTAATTTTGAAGGAGAATTACCCCTAAAAATGTTTTCTTGTAATAAGATTGGTCATTTTCCATCTAGATGTCCCACAAGGATTCCCAAGAATAAGCCTAAGTTTTATAGGTCTAATTACTCCAAGGATGATGAATGTTACTATGGCAGTGAAGGTGTGTCTGATGACGATTCCATGAATGATGGAAATGAAATTGGTTTTATTTATATTAAAGATGATAAACATATTCACGAAGAAAAATATCTAGTCTTACATGTTGGAAAGTAATCAGAATGGATCATTGATAGTGGTTGTTCATGTCATATGGTTGGTGATAAAGATAAATTTGTTCAACTGGGTAGATATGATGGTGGTGTAGTCAAATTTAGTGATAACACTCCTAGGTTGATCATTTGATTTGGTTCAATCTCTCTTGATGGTAAAACTAACACTGATTATGTCTTACTTGTTGATGGATATAAGCACTTGTTCAATATTGGAGAACTTGTGGATAAGGTTTATCACTTGAAATTAATGGATGAAAAATTTATTGTCAAAGGTCAATCTGGAAACTTGACCGCATCAGGTACTAAGTCAAGAGGTAATGTGTTTGAGATGAATACTAAAAAGGAAACTTATTTTGCTGTGAAGGCAGATGACAGTTGGTAATGACATATAAGGTTTTGTCACATAAATTTTTCTAATATTGTAAGGTCCAGTGACACTAATGTAGTCAGAGATTTGCCAAAAATTGTGAAGCCTACTAACACTATGTGTAGAGAGTGTGTCATGGGAAAACAAACTAAGTGAAGATTTCAGAGAAGATCCTTTTCAGAAAGAGGGAAGTTGGATTTGGTACATATACATCTTTATGGTCCTACAAGGACTAGATCTCAATATGGTGAAAGGTATTTTATGCTTTTTTTTATGACTATTTTAGGATGATGTGGGTTGCATTTCTAAAAGAAAAAGATATAGTATTTCATAAGTTCAATATTTTTAAAGGAAAAGTTGAGAATGGATCAAGTCTTAAGATAAATTTTTTGAGGTCAGATGGAGGTGGAGAGTTTACATCAGATTTTTTTAATGCTTACTAGAAAAAATATGGGATATACAGACAAAAGTTTTCTCTTATGACACCTCAGAAGAATGGGATTGCAGAAACAATAAATAGAACCATACTGGATGCAGTCGGGACTATGTTTCTTGAAGGTAATGTATCTCATATGCATTAAAGAGAAGCAATCAGTATTGTTGTCTACACTTTGCATAGAATTCAGATCAAAGAAGGTACGGATAAGACACCCTATGAACTTTAGTTTTGCTATGGTCCTACTGTAAAATACTTCAAAATATTTGGTAGCAAGTATTATATAAAAAGAGATGTTGAAATTTGGAAATTTGTTTCTAGAAGTGATGAACGATTTTTCCTTGTTTATTATATTAGAAGTAAGGCTTACAAATGTTTCAATCTGAGATAGAGGAAAATTGTTGAAAGTGCTAATGTTAAAATTGATGAGAGGTTTCAGATTGAGATCCCTGAGAATGAGAATAATACTGAAAATCAAGGGACAAAACATATTCTTGAGATTTAGACATGTTTGTATGAGCCTATAAAAGCACCAAAGAATCCAAGTTATATTAAGATGAATCATCCTCAGAATTAGATTATTGGTGATGTTAATAAGGGCATGATGAAAAGGTCTAAAGCTAGAAATGATCTTTGTTTGATTTCACAAGTAGAACTTAAGATTATTGATGAGACATGTAAAGATGAATATTGGGTTAAGGCAATTCAGGATAAATTATATCAAATAGAGAAAAAAAACACTTTGGAACTGGTTCCTAGACCTAAGGAAAAGAATGCGATTCAAACTAAATGGGTTTTCAGAAATGAAATGAATGAAGATGGAATCATTGTAATGAAAAGGTTAGATTAGTCTGCAAGGGCTATTCAGAAAATGAAGGTATAGACTTTGAAGAAACATTTGTCCCTATTGTGAGGTTAGAGGTAGTGAGATTGTTCCTTTCTTTTTTAGCACATAAAGACTTTAAGGTATACCAAATGCATGTGAAGTCTTCATTTCTAAATGGTGATCTAGAGGAAGAGGTCTACATTGAGACATTTTATGGTTTTCCTTTGATAGATGATAAAGACATGGTTTGCAGATTGAATAAGGCATTCTATGGTCTGAAACAAGCTCCTAGAGCTTGGTATGCTCGGTTAGAAAGGTATTTATTACATCTCAGTTTTAGAAAATATAATGCAGATGCTGATCTATACTTGAGAGCTTGTGAAAATGGAATCTTGAATGTTGAATTTTTTGTGGATGATATAACCTTTGGAGGAAATGACGAAATGAGTAACAAAAACTCAAAGGAAATGAAAAATGAATTTTAAATGTCTATGTTTGGTCAATGAAGATCTTCCTTGGTTTGTAAATTACTCAAACTACACATATAATTTTTGTTTCTCAATCCTAGTATCTTAAGGAGATTCTAAACAAGTTTGGAAAGGAAGATTGTAAACCTGTTGGAAGACCCATGGTTAGTAGATGAAAGCTTACTACTGCTGATAAATTTCAAAGTGTTTTACATACATACATACATACATACATACATACATACATATATATATATATA
>MU225559.1:898566-908927 GCA_018584345.1 Thuja plicata | reverse complement strand
TCCAACTTCTAAAGGTTGGGCTTGTTCACCTTGCGATAACCCTTCTCCAACTTCATAAGGTTGTGCTTCTTGAGAATTTCCTGCATGCAAAGATATAATTAGGTCTTCTTTATCAAATTAGGTATTGGGTAAAAGTACAAACCTGTGTCACACTTTTATAAAGGAAAAGGACCGCATCATGCAAACTGTTCAACTTTAATGACATAAAAAGTGGCATTTGTATTTAGAATTTGAGGATGATGTAAACTAATGAAATGTGTAAAAATGGATAAGTTTATGCGTATATTTTTTTTTAAAAAAATTGAACAAGAATTGACATAGTTTTTTTATTTTTGAAGTCCATTTTTCAATTGTTGAAAACTGCTAAAAATCTGGGGTCTAGTTCCCACCAAACAAGTGTATGAAAATAATCTATTTTTCCTTTAATTTTAAAATATGTTATAGATTAAATGTATAGCTAGTGCAAAAAATAAGAAAGATTAGTTTTTAATGTATATTTTCTCTGTTACAACTGCTCAAAGTTGAACTCATCTAAAATCGACAGTTTTCATCTCCCACCAAATTTCCCCTATCAAATCTCCACCATTCGGAAAAAAATTTGCATATTCTTGAAGAGGACTCACTCCTCTAGTGTTAAATATAAATTTTAAATTCTTTTGATATGATTTACTATTTATTTATTTATATTAAGCAACATCTTCTCGAATGTTAAAATACCTACTTGTTGTACTTTGAAATTATAATATATTAGATCTAATATAAATACTATAAATTTTTTATGAAAATAATCTTGACTCTGAGCTCTACAAAAGGGTATTTTTTATATTTTTTAAAAATGTCATTAAAAATAGTAGGGGTTATTGAAACATTGATTTTCTGAAATAATTTTATTTCTTTGGTAATTGGTATAGAACATGCATTTAATAGACATTTCTAATTGGAAAAGTTTAACCCGTTATCTAGATTAGCTAGAATGAATCTAGCAAGACCATATGTTTGATGAAAATTAATTTTTATTTAGAAATACTCAAATTTAGCTATGCTGATAAATGGTCCTAAAACGTGACACAACTTTGTGCTTTTACTCTATTGCAATATCATGCTTACATGTTTCATTAAGACAAGTCATAATCATCAACTTAAAATATGGACAAAGAGAAAGATAAAGAGATATAGACATGTACCTTGTTTATTTTGATAATGTCTTTCCCGAGCTTCCTCACATAGTCTGTGTTCAGTATCTTCTGAATAATGTCGTGCACTCTTATTTAGCCTTCTCTTTTTATTTCCCATCACAAGTTGCTAAATTGTCTTCTTTTTCCAAATTGTGAAGTATTTTGCAACTTTCGAGTTAACAAGATGACAAAAACATATATTTATTTATATGTAATTGTTTTAAACCAGAAATGACACCAAAGAGGCCAACATAAGTTTTTATCAAAATTCATCTTTGACTTTCGATAGAAACTAAATACTTTCATTCAAAAGTGCTTTGCTAAATGTTGGGGAAATGCCAAATCATGAAACTAATTAGTTTCGATCGAAACTACTTTCTATCGAAAGTAGTTTCTATCAAAACCCCCAAAAATGATGCCATTTGCAAAGGCTAACAATAATATACAGTTTTCATGGCTTCAGGGCTCAAGCCCGGGGCTCAAATGGAAGAATAGGGACACCTCCTTTTGCATCACACAAGTAATCTAAACTAGCTTTCTAATGAATATAGATTTGACAAATTTTGAATTAATTAGGTCTATGTATTTTGACGTGCATCAGATGTAGGTTTTTTATCAAATATAAACTTCCAAGTTTGACGTTCAATGAAAAATAGTAGAAAATAGAAAAAAAAATTGAAAAATAACAGTGCCCTCCAGTTTTGAGTCTTCTTTCTATAAAAAATTAAATTAAATTTTGATAAATACACAACAAGTTATCAGCTACGCAGTCAAGGTATGTCAAAATTACGGTTGACTCTACTTCAAAAATTCATAAAATATGCAATAATCATGATAATGTCATCAAACCAATTGCATGCCCTCCGTATGGATGTTACAAAACCAAATTCAAAAGAAGCACATTGATATCTATTTTAGAAAAAAAGTTATGTTGTACAAAGTCATTGTACCTTTTTGAAAAAGACATTTTCAGCAACATAGCAGTTTTAGTGGGAGAAAAAAAACCATTAAAATCAATTCAAAAAAAATAAAATAAAATAAATTTAGAATCTAGACAGAAAATCCTAAAAGACTCTAGTTTACTTCATCTTTCGATTTCAAACAGTTTAACGACAATATGCATCCAAATGTGAAAGTTTTTCTGAAAATGTAGACTTCAATGTCCGTTTAGGCAAAAAAGTGTAACCCACTATTGTGGGATCACCCATATGTATATATATGTATATATGTATATGTATATATATGTAGTTGGTTGACCATCTCCAACTGACTATTTGTGAGCTTCTTCACATGACTTGTTCTTCCATCACGTCTGGTAGCCATCTGTCTCGTGTGTTGTTTTGTCAATGTCTTGTCTTCCTCAGCTTTCTTCTTATGATCAATCACCTCACATAGCGTTATTGATTGAGTTTCTTGTTCTATCGTCATACTTTGGACCTATTCTTTTAGTGTGTTGTTTTTCTCCAATAGATCTGCAATTGCTGCATTACTTTATTTTGAATCTCCATTGTCAAATAGACCTCCATTGTCCTCTTCTTTATTTTTGGTATCTTTCATTTGAGTTGCTAATTCCTTCTTTTCTTTTAAGGGTTTCCTCAATTCTTCTCTTGTTGTCTCAAGCTGTTGCAGTGCCATTTGAATATCAATCTTCTGATTCTCAATGACCTTTCCCAACTTTTAAGGCTCCATTTCCAAGATCTTAACTCTCAAGTTGTTAGACTTATTTTAAGAGAAGAATGCTCTGATACCAAATGTTGGAAGTCAAATATGGGAAAACAATAACTAAGAGGGTGGTGAATTGGATCTATAAAAAATTCTACAAATTCTCAACAAACTGATTCAACCATGTATTCATAAACATAAACTAAAATGCTATAAAGATTTAACATCTAATCATGAACACATAACACAAATATTTTGGTAACCCAGAAACCCTTGAAGGTAAAACTGGGGTGGGCATGACACCCACAAATATTCACTACTTTAGTAATAAGGTGTTCCTATTAGGGCTACAAAGTTTTGATCACTTCTAATGATCTACCTTATGAGGGGCTACCCTGTTAAGAGCTTATAGACTTATACAATCTACCTTGTTAAAGGATTTAAACTTGCAAAAAAGTAAGCACTCGGTTAAAATATTTACATAGGCCTATTAGGACCACTCTGTTAAGAGATTTACCCTGATCCACTTGCTAGAATGTATCAGTACCTAATCCTTTGGTTAGCACTACAAATATTGATAACATATCTCCTCTTTCCAACTCTTAACTGATCTCTTGAGAAATCTGATTTATCTCTATTCTTCTCTTCGCTACTATGCTCAGTCACTCTGTCTAGTCAATGATCCAGATATGCAAAACATGCATATTATTTTGATCTCTGTTCTTCACATTTGCATCCAAACACATACACTTCGGCACATATGGATTACGGGTTTGAATCATCCCATAAAAAGATCATCTAGATCAAGATCAACGATCTAGATCCATCAATTTTTTCCGCGTAGGCATCCCTAATTTTGATTGGTTGCATGGATTGCATAGGGATCCATGATCATAAAAATAGTGCATAATTAATGCATTAAATCTTTTTGCATCATCATTAAATTCTCCATAGAAGTTGGCCAAAATGGTTTACCTCGGTGTTTGTGCCATTCCGAACACATATACATGATATGTTTTACTTGGCATAACCAACCACTGGTGCTCGGTCAATACTGTCTCGCTCGACATAACGATATGTTGTCGCTTGGTACTAACTCTTCTATGAAACTCGACAATCATTATGCTCGACATCTATTTGTTGGCAAGTGATCCCTTTTGATGATATGAATCACTTTTTTTTTTTCATTTATGGAAACATATCTAGCATATTGATCAATTTATTTGAAGTTAATTTTTGATGATTCAGTTCTAAAATTGACCTAAGTACATAAGTAGAAATATAGAGGTATTTTAGGTGGGTAAAAGTACAAACCTGTGTCACACGTTTATAAAGGAAAAGGTCCACAACATGCAAACTATTCAACTTTAATGATATAAATGTAAAAAATTTTCTTAGAATTTGAGGATGATGTAAATTGATGAAATGTGTAAAACTTGATGATGTTTATGCCTATAATTTTTTTAAAAAAATTGAACAAGAATTGACATAGTTTTTTTTTTTAAATTTTTTAAGTCCATTTTGAATTGCTAAAAACTGCTAAAAATCTAGAGTCTAGTTCCCACCAATCAAGTATATGCAAATATTCTATTTTTCCTCTAATTTCAAAATAAGTTATACATAAAATGTATAGGTAGTGTAGAAAAGAATAAAGATTGGTTTTTTCTGTATATTTTCTCAGTTATAACTGCTCAAAGTTGAACTTATCTGAATCAACAGTTTTTATCTCCCACCAAATTTCCCCTATCAAATCTACACCATTCAAAAAAAAAAAATTTACATATTCTTGAAGGGGACTCTCTCCTCTAGTGTTAAATATAAAATTTAAATTATTTTGATATGTTTTGCTATTTTTTACTTATTTGAAGCAACATCTTCTCGAATGTTAAAATACCTACTTGTTGTATTTTGAATTATAATATATTAGATCTAATCAAAATACTATAAAATTTATATGACAATAATATTGACTCTGATTTCTACAAAAGGGTATTTTTTATATTTTTAAAAAATATCATTCAAAAGTGTAGGGGTTATTGAAACATCACTTTTTTGAGATAATTTTATTTCTTTTGTAATTGGACCCAAATTGGTATAAAACATGCATTTAATAGATATTTCCAATTGGAAAAGTTGAACCACTTCTCCAACTTAGCTAGAATGAATCTAGGTAGATCATATATTTTACAAAAAATAATTTTTAGTTAGAAATACTCAAATTTTGCTGTGCTAATAAGATATCTTGAAACATGACACAACTTTGTACTTTTACCCAGGTATAGAAGATCAAGATCAATGAATTATGGAAAGCAAGATTAGATGAAGATACTATAGGGTATGTATGACCTACATCTAAGATTTATTTGGTTTTGGTGATGATTACAGAGAGTTACAGAGATTTGAAGATAGGCGACAACAACAGAACAATGATACAGAGAAGTTGAACTGTAGTGATGATTTGGGGAGTATCACGTGGACTCTTGGCAAGATAAGTTAGACTATGGTTGTGGATAATATATATTTTTATTATGTAAGAGCACCAAATATGTATTTGATATTTGCAATGTTAATTGTATTATGTATTGTAAGCCAACTATGTAATATTTTGTTAAGAGACCCGACTTGGTAAAGACAAATGATATATATATATGTGTGTGTGTGTGTGTGTGTGTGTGTGTGTGTGTGTGTGTGTGTGTGTGTGTGTGTGTGTGTGTGTGAAGATATTTTGTATAGAAAATTAATAGAAGAAAAATTATGGATGTATTGATGGATATGTGATGTGTATGAGATGCGAAGAGCAGAGCAGAGGATTGACAGAGATTATTGTAGAACTATGACTGTAACTATCTAAGAATTGAAGATGCTTATTTTGTTCATTAATGAACACTTTATAACAGAAGTATTATTGTAAAAGATGTAAGATCAGTTGGCCCCTAACAGGGTGTTGTATAGCTTTAACAAAGTTGTATTCCTCTAACAAGGAAGTGTACTATGTAATATTCAGATCCTAAGAGGGCTAAGTCTCCTAACAGGGACATTATACTTTAGTGCATGCTTGTGGGTACCATCCCCACCAGGGTTTTCCCTTGGCCAGGATTTCCTTAATAAAAAATAATGGCGTTATGAGTTCTGTGTTATTTTCTTATATTCATTTGATTACAATATTCTTATGGTTTATATGGAATTGGTTTAAAGTTTATTTAAAGTGTTGTAATACTAATTCACCCCCTTCCAGTATTACTTAATGTGAACAATTGGTATCAAATCTTTTGGCCCTTGGAGAGAAAGCCTAACATCTTAAGGGAGATCAGAATGGATTCAGATAATTTTCAAGAGAACTTTGAAGTTGCACTTGAAGAACTTGATAAATAAAAAGATGAAAATTGTGACTTGAGGTTCAAATTAAGGGGAGCTGAGGGATTCATCAAGAAACTGAAAGACCATCTTGAACATTCTAGAAATCAGAGAAAAGACCTTGTGGTTTAGATAAAGGAAGATTCAGATAATGATAATTCAGATTAGATAAAGAAACTTGAACAAGAGAATGACACTTTGAATCTTGAGAATGAAGGAATGGCTAAAGAGATTCAACAGGAAAAAGATGCTAAAAATAAGATTGAAGAAGCTTTGAAAAATGCAAATGTCTTGATGGAACAAATGAAGAATGAGGCTGACCATTACAAGAACAAGTATCTAGAATTAGATAAATATAATCAGATCATAAAGGGTGAACTTGTCGAGACAAAGAAACACATTGACAAACTTCACATTAATAGTGACTTGATTGATGAAAAAAGAGATAGACAAAAACCTAAATGAGATATGACTGTCATTGGCTTAAATAAAACTAAATGTTCCAATAATTAGGAAGACAAACAAGATGCAAAAATTGACACAGAAAAACCTACTCTTGAAGAACCTAAAGATAAGATCAGACCTTTCAGAGGTAGATATTCTGGTTGTAACAAGTTTGGACACATGAAAAGAGATTGCAGAGGTAATGCCCCTTTTAAAAAACATTTCCGGTTATTGTTTTAACTGTAATTCATATGGGAACAAGAAAGTAGAATGCATGAAACTCAATCAATCTGGATATAGACAAGACAATAGAGGAGAACCTACACTGAAGCCTAAATGTTAAAAATGCAATAACATTGGACACATTGCAAAGTATTGGAAGCTATAAGTAAATAAGGAAAAAAGACCTCCTATATGTTACAAATATAGCAATCCAGGACATATAGCAAAGTTTTTCAGGTATAATGGAGTAAATAACAGAATAGTACCACCTCCTATGAACACAAAGAAGAATGACAATGTTACTGGTAAACATATTGCAAAACTTAAGATTGATTTTGACATTTGTTTCAAAAATGAAGAAGATAACAATAGTGGTAATATATGGAAAATCAAAGAGACAAGTGAGATATTGGTTTAGGGAGAGACAATAGATGCTACTATATCTTTGACTGATGATAACAGAGAAGAATCGACCTAGATGGTCGAGCATGGACTTAGGGGCAACATTGATGAAGATATCAGAATATATCACGCCCCTGATTTGTAGGAGTGAGATCTAACAAGCTTAGGTATGATAATGGCTGACATCATGGAACTTATATCTAAGAGCGCAACATTGGATGATGCATATATTGTGATCGTGAGATTTATACCTTACTGGATAGTATTGGGTAATGTGAGTTTTTGACACTTAATGTTGTATAAAACACCTATTGTCTATCTATTTCCTTACCATTTGAAGAGAAGAGACCTAAGGAAATTAGAGAGTAGAGAGATTCAAACTATCCAATGAATACTTGGTGTGATCGATCAAAACATATACTCAAAATTCAGTGTTTAAAAGGTATTTACATCATTTATATATACATAAAATATGGATTCACCTGTGATATTTGATGTTGGGGATAGACCTAGGTACAAATTTAAGAAACATCCTTTTAAGTTGTGTGAGGATGATCCCGAAGGAGCATTTTCGCAGACACCATATGGCATTTTGCATGTTGAAGACATTAGGGCGTATATTCATTGCATGTATGACATACTGGATATTGATGATATTTCTATTGAGATGGAGTACATGAATGATAATGGCATTATGAGATACGAGTTAAACATTATGAACATTATGGACTTATACGAATTCAGCAAAGACAAATGGTTTAAGATATTGTTGAGTAGAGTTCATGATCAGTTTATTTGGATAGGTAAACAACCTGTGAAGATTTGTAGTCAACTAATACATGAGATTATTGGACTGGATAATACTGGAATCGTCCCTGTAGCAGAGAAGCATGTTAAGAAGCAATTTGAAACCCTAACACACTCGAAAGGGGATAGGAAAGCTATGACAGTGAATGATTTCTATCTACAGGATGTGAGATTGATTTTGACAATACTTGGTTACAAATTATATTATAGTAGTAGACCTAATTTAGTATTTGATGGAGTCATTATGATGGCTTACATAATGGTGAAAGAAAATGATAAAGTATAACCTATGCAAAGTGTTGTCACAATAGTTTTTGGAGAATGTAAATTTGATAAAGAAAGACAAGTTGAAAACCTTCAAATTTGGTTCATTACTAGTTCACATGTACATTCATATTGAGCATAAGTTTCCAGGCATGCACCCTAGTCGTTAGAGAAAAGGGATACCTACTAGTATTCATATTTCGTAGAGTTACTGTTACCCAAATTTTCCATTTTTGTGCAATTGGCCTAATCTGCCTTGTCTGGCATTTCTCTGTCATGGTTCCCAGGTCTTGGCTCTGTTTAAAACCCCTAAACCCTAAGTATTTCATGCAAATGAACAAGATAAACCCTTAAGCCTTGGCACGTTATATTTCATCGTTACTTTTTTAAGTCACTAAGAGCATGTGCTTATTTTTTTTTTTCCAAGTCGCTTGATCGCTTCAGCCTGGGCGAATATTCCTTTTCTTCTCCCAACTCTGCGTCTTCCTTGTGTCGCTTAGTCTCGTGACCCTTTGGAATATTCCCCTTGTGTCTTCCGACTTAGCTCCTCTCTTCAGTCGCATGATTGCCAGATCCATGTTAAGCCTTTGTGAAAAGTGGGACCCTCTCAGTCAGTCGGGTAATCGCCAGATGAAGGAAATGGGTCACGTGACTTCGAGACTTAGTATTCTTTTCCTTCAGTCGCTGGATCGCTGGATAATCTAAGGGTATGCTTAGTTTTCAAATGATTAAATGATAGCTGTCTGATGCAAAGATCAGATGATCCAACGGTGGTCGCCAAGTCTGGTGATGAAAGTGCCCTACGTGAAAAGTACTCCCGACTCAGCGCCTTGGGGTTGTCGCGATGTCGCCAGAGGGATTCAAGGACACTCAGGCGCTATTTGAAAAGTCAAAGGGCTCAGACATAGGATCCCCTGACTTTGGTGACTAAGCTTTGTCGCGTGGTCTCGAGACGGAGAGATAGCATCTGGCGATCAGGCGACAAGCTGTGACGATCTGAGGTAGCAGTTAGGCGCATGGTCGCGGGATGGAAGGTGAGTTAAGTAAAAATCCTTGTGACTTTGATTTCACACGGTCGCCTTGTCGCTGGATCTGAGCTTGGGTCAGCCGAGGTAAGAAAGACCATTGTCGCCTAGTCTGGAGATTAAACCAGGGTTAATGTCTGATGCTCGCGACAAGGAGACTAGCCGTTGGTCGCTAGGTCGTAGGACTTTGAATTTGAATTTCTGGCGGCAAGATGACAGGGGAGAACGCTGGGCAGCCATGGTTTCTATTTGCTCATGTTCTAGATTTTATCAGAAGGGTTTCTAGTCACAAGGGCCATGCACAGAGCTGTCAGCTAATATTTGAGTAGATTTGTTTCAATGTCGGTGAATAGGACGAGATTCAGCATGTTGCAGAGTGGAACAGAGTTATGACTAAGTTTCCAGAAGTGCCATGAGGAAGGAGAAGAAGTCCTGGGCAATGATAAGATGAACACTTGGCCATACACTATTCACAGACAAGAGAGACAGTTATTTCAGAGAAGTATAGGTGAATAGGTGTGCATGGCTATTCAGAGTGAACGTAAATGCTACTATCCACCATCTACCAAATCTGATTTTCAATTGCCAGATCGAGGAGGAGCATGAAAATATCCATGAATATCTATTTGACTCAGTCATTCTCCACTGTCTCTTCTCTCTCTTTTCCTCTCTCCTGTGATTTTAGGGTTAGGGTTTCCTAGGACCATCTGAAGCTTGTTGCATCCTAAGGGATCCCAAGATGGTCTAAGCCCTATATATAGCAGAAAAGTTGTAATTGCAAGGGTCAGTTCTTCTTCTTTTGTTCTAGCTGTTCTGTAACTTTTCTGAGTTCTTGAGAGAGATAAAGAGATTTTGTAACCCAGGAGTTCATTTTTATGTAGAAGGCATGCTCTGTGACATTTTTTTGTCCTCGGTGTATTTTTTGTATGAGTCTGTAACTCATTGTGGAAGATAATATGCAGAGTTTCAATTCTTGGATCAATTTGTTGAATTGTATTAGCCTTGT
>MU225559.1:876839-896181 GCA_018584345.1 Thuja plicata | reverse complement strand
TCAGCAGATAGTCAAGATTTTGTCATTATTTCATCTCTTTGTGGCTGTCAGTAAACATTTTTGTCATTTTGGGTTAAGGAGAATAGGGAGTTATTTCTCGCAACCAGTGAATGGTTTTGTTTGACCAGCTTCTGTACTGGTTAGTTTAGTTTTAGGTTAGGTTTCCCTTTTTTCCAGTTTTTAGAGTAGTTTCCTGCTTTTCAAGAAGTGCACGCGCACAAGTTTTGTCGCTGTCAAGTTTTGTGATCAAGAAATGACTCTGTGCCCAATGGATTTGTCAAGGCAACTGGTCAAATGCTTAGCAGGCAAGCATCCCGCAGAAATCGCCAAAATGTTACCCAAATTTTCCATTTTTGTGCAATTGGCCTAATCTGCCCTGTCTAGCATTTCTCTGTCATGGTTCCCAGGTCTTGGCTCTGTTTAAAACCCCTAAAACCTAAGTCTTTCATGCAAATGAACAAGATAAACCCTTAAGCCTTGGCACGGTATATTTCATCGTTACTTTTTTAAGTCACTAAGAGCATGTTCTTTTTTTTTTTTTTCCAAGTCGCTTGATCGCTTCAGCCTGGGCGAATATTCCTTTTCTTCTCCCGATTCTGCGTCTTCCTTATGGCGCTTAGTCTCGTGACCCTTTGGAATATTCCCCTTGTGTCTTCCGTCTTAGCTCCTCTCTTCAGTCGCATGATCGCCAGATCCATGTTAAGCCTTTGTGAAAAGTGGGACCCTCTCAGTCAGTCGGGTAATCGCCAGATGAAGGAAATGGGTCACGCGACTTCGAGACTTAGTATTCTTTTCCTTCAGTCACTGGATCGCTGGATAATCTAAGGGTATGCTCAGTTTTCAAATGATTAAATGTCAGCCGTCTGATGCAAAGATCAGATGATCCAACGATGGTCACCAAGTCTGGTGATGAAAGTGCCCTACGTGAGAAGTACTCCCGACTCAGCGCCTTGGGGTTGTCGTGATGTCGCCAGAGGGATTCAAGGACACTCAGGTGCTATTTGAAAAGTCAAAGGGCTCAGACATAGGATCCCCCAACTTGGTGACTAAGCTTTGTCACGTGGTCTCGAGACGGAGAGATAGCATCTGGCAATCAGGCGACAAGCCGTGACGATATGAGGTAGCAGTTAGGCGCATGGTCACGGGATGGAAGGTGAGTTAATTAAAAAGCCTTGCGACTTTGATTTCACACGGTCACCTTGTCGCTGGATCTGACCTTGGGTCAGCTGAGGTAAGAAAGACCATTGTCGCCTAGTCTGGAGATTAAACCAGGGTTAATGTCTGATGCTCACGACAAGGAGACTAGCCGTTGGTCGCTAGGTCGCAGGACTTTGAATCTGAATTTCTGGCGGCAAGATGACAGGGGAGAACGCTCGGCAGCCATGGTTTCTATTTTCTCATGTTCCAGATTTGATCAGAAGGGTTTCTAGTCACAAGGGCCATGCACAGAGCAGTCAGCCGATATTTGAGTAGATTTGTTTCAATGTCGGTGAACAGGATGAGATTCAGCGTGTTGCAGAGTGGAACAGAGTTATGACTAAGTTTCCAGAAGTGCCACGAGGAAGGAGAAGAAGTCCTGGGCAATGATAAGATGAACACTTGGCCATACACTATTCATAGACAAGAGAGACAGTTATTGCAGAGAAGTATAGCTGAACAGGTGTGCATGGCTATTCAGAGTGAACGTAAATGCTACTATCCACCATCTACCAAATCTGATTTTCAATTGCCAGATCGAGGAGGAGCATGAAAATATCCATGAATATCTATTTGACTCGATCATTCTCCACTGTCTCTTCTCTCTCTTTTCCTCTTTGCTATGATTTTAGGGTTAGGGTTTCCCAGGACCATCTGAAGCTTGTTGCATCCTAAGGGATCCCAAGATGGTCTAAGCCCTATATATAGCAGAAAAGTTGTAATTGCAAGGGTCGGTTCTTCTTCTTTTGTTCTAGCTGTTCTGTAACTTTTCTGAGTTCTTGACAGAGATAAAGAGATTTTGTAACCCAGGAGTTCATTTTTATGCAGAAGGCATGCTCTGTGACATTTTTTTGTCCTCGGTGTATTTTTTGTATGAGTCTGTAACTCATTGTGGAAGATAATATGCAGAGTTTCAATTCTTGGATCAATTTGTTGAATTGTATTAGCCTTGTCTCTTTTCTGCTTGTTTGTATGTGTCTTGATTGTTGATGGATTAACTGTGGATAACTTTATTCCTCTTAATCAGTCCTTTCACAGCATCTACTTGCAGAAGAGTATGTCTACTTGCAGGTTGTAACTAGTGTTTACTGTTTAAAACTGTTAACTGTGAAGAAGTCTTTCCTTTTAGCTGGTTTACTCATGACCTGGTAATGAAATATTTATGCATGCCTATACAGGGGACTTGTGTTTTATTTACAATTCAGAGTTAGTTGACCCAGGGGTTTATTCTGTGTGTGTTATGTTTTCATGTCATTTTCAGTGCATCACCTAGTAGGTAGTTTTCTTTCAGTCATTTCCCTTTCAAGTACTCCTTCTATCCCTTTCCCTCAAAAGATTTACTTTCCTGTTTAAGAAGCAAATTAAGGTGATTATCCAAGAGGAACCAGCCTAGAACCTGGAGGTCTCATCTCAGTTAGCATAGGTCCCACAACATGGAGATGATTCCCTTGTTATACTGGATTATCAAGACCAAGAGAGCTTGAGATCAGAGGCACAAATTCAGAGTATAACAGTTACAAAAGGAAGAACAACACATGGGTTGAGGGAGAACTATTTGATATGATTAAAATTATTCAAAGGCATATGAAAGAGAGATACAAGATTACTGATGACTTAGTTGAAAAATATAAGGATACAATAATTTTTATGGTAGAGACAGATTGTGTGTGTTTTGAGACAGTTGTTCTAAGGAAGAAATGGTGTTATCCTATGGAATATGAGGTGAATTTTGAAGTCCTAACTATGTATTTTGAACATGTTCTAGCATCTAAGATAGATACATCTAAGGAAAGATAGGGTAATTTTGAAGAAAAATCAGCTAAAACGAGAGAAGAATAGACCAGAGGCATGAGGAAAAGGAAAGTAGACAACATTATTCATGAATGTGGTGTAAAGGTAGGATTGACTAAGGAAGAGATGAAGGAAGTGAAGAAGAAGTTAGCATAACGTTCTTCTGGATCAGCAAGCACTTCTATTGCAGTCCTTCCACATCCTAAAGTTGTTATTGTAGATGATCCACCTTCTACTATTATTGATGTTTCCACCCCTTTACCACCACCAAAGACATCAAAAGTTGAGGAAGTTAAGATTGCACCTCAGAGGAGCACTAGATCCACCAAACTAGTTTCACCACCTAAAGGACAGAGGACTAAGAGAGAAGAGAAGCAAGGTGAAAGTGATAGACAAGTATGGAAACTAGACTTGAAGATGATTGAGAAAAGAGATACTAAGCAAGGGAAGCTAGTTACAATAAACAAGTACTATGACGAGCATGAGAAAAGTGATAAAATTATGATTGAGGATATTGTAGTAAATCACCTACTTTTTTTCAAGAAAAAATTGTTAGAGATAGTGAGCGGTGTACCTGAATATTTGTATGGGAGATTGGATATAAGAAAATAGTTAGCACATATTGAAGATTAGGCTATTAGAAATCAAGAAATTGATAAAATGTTACTTGTGATTTATATGCTAGAGAGAGAAAGAATATTCAATGAACTAAAACCATTATGGAGGACTAAGGTAAGGTTAGTAAAGATTATGGCAAGAAAATATGAAGAAGTTACTGAAGAGACTCAGAGAGCATTGGATCATATACTAATGAGTACTATTCTTGAGAAAGCTTCAGCTCCTAAGACTACAATATGTACATCCTTAGGAATGGGAGAGAATTCCAAATCAGCTGAGGCAAGTGTTGAGAAAAGCACAAATGATATGCAACCAAATTTCTATGTTTCTAGTGTGCCTGTGACACTTGACACTTCTCATGATGAGAAGGATCCATTTGAAAGAAATATTGGCAGTACAATGGTGAAAGATGAGGAACACAAATAGGAAGAATAGAGAGAGGAATGACATAAATTAATGGAGCAGAAAGATGAAGAAGAAAAAGTTGAAGAAAGAACTAAAATTGACACATCTTCTATCTTATTGTTGGAAAGGAAAGACAAACCTATTGATGTTGGTCACATGGATGAGGATGAGTTGGTAATTCTAGCCTTCACTGCACTCACTAAATAAAAGGAGAGGTCTGAGCAGAAAAGTGAAAAAAAACTAAGGTAATGTCTAGAGAAATTGATACTCTGAATAAATTGCTTCTAGTACCTATTGTTTTCCAAAGAAAATATGATGTAGATAACTTGAAGTTAGCGCTTAATGAGTTTGATGGTCACTACAAGACCCTAGTAAAGATAGTAGCAGAAAAGGCAGAGAAGAGCTACATGGAGAAGAAATTGATGAAAGTTTGTCAGTCTATTTCATGGGACTTGGGCATTCTAAAATCTGTTACAACAAAAGAAAAGATTTGTGTTGCACATGGTAGGATACTATTCAATTATTACTTGAACCCTTTCAGACATGTTCAGAACATTGAAGACATTATTGCTAATGACAGGGCAAGCTTGAATAGTATGATTGTCAATTGTGAGATCTCTAAACAAATGGTAATAGAAATGGACAGAGAAGTGATGTAGGAGAATTTTGGGTCCTTGGCAATCCTTCTCAACCAAAAAAATGTTTTTTTTGTTCTTTAGTTTGTTTGGAGACTGCTCAGGAATTTCTCTGTTGCTCAGGATTTGTCGCTCGGTTATGCTTTGGTATCTGTTGCTTGGGTTTTTTGCTCAGGCATGCTTGTTTCGGTTGCTTGGGTTCTATTGCTCGAGCATGCTTGTTTATTTCATGTTGCTCAGGTTTCTCTTTTGACACTTTGGTTTTTTTCCTGTTGCTTAAGGTGTTCTTTGCCCGAGTCACTCTATTGTTCAGTCAACCTTTGCCTGAGATGTTTATTTTTTTGAGTTGGATCTAGTGGCCGACTTCTTCAGTTAATTTTGATGGCTTAATTTCTTTTTGGTCTCTCATTGGGATTTGTGTGGACCTACATCTAGGTCTCACTTATAAATTTAGGCACCGACCTCTCTTGGTTGACTCTTGTATATATTTGTTTCTATGTTCTTAGGTTTAGGTAGTCTTAGAGCATGATAGAGGGGATAAAAGTTTGAAGGTTGAATTATCTGTAAGAAGGTCTTTGACCTCGCATGTAAGAAGATCAAATTTTAATTCACTGAATGTATATGCCCAAAAATGGGAAGGCCTTACATCCTTGCATGTAATGATTTTGATCAATTAATGATAAAATATTTCTGATGTTTCTTCTCTCACTGTGTTGTTTTGGCTTCTGCATTGTATTTTCAAGGTGGCTTGGTAGTTGAGAGATACCTAGGCCCCATTATCAACCCTACCTTGCGTCAGGTTGTATCAGAGAATTGGTGAAATCTAAGTTCCTTTTTATTAACCCTAACCCTAGTTGGTATTGTTGTGGGGTAGTTGATTGTGATCTGACCTAAAACTGCAGAGGGATTCAAGATGGTTCATGGTAGAGGAAATGTAGATCCAAGTCTAGTTGATATTCTTAGATAGATGGCTGCTAGATTGGAAGTTGTTGAGATAGCCCAGTGCAGAGGAAGACATCTTGTGGATGTTAGTGATGATGAAATTGAAGAGGTTCAAGGTGAAGCTGCACCTACACCTATGATGAATCAGGAAGAAGAGCGATTCCTAAGAGCTTTGACAAGTTTGAAATCCACACCTCAGTTTAATCCTCTTGAGTATAGTGGAAAATTGGATTCTCTTAAATTGATTGACTGGATAATTGAGATGGAAAAGTACTTTGAATATGAGAATGTAGCAAAGGATAAGAAGGTGATGATTACAAGCACAAAGTTGAAAGGTCATGCTTCCTTATGGTGGGAACATCTGCAATTGGATTAAAAGAATAAAGGTAAAGATAAAATCAAGGAATGGGATAAAATGGTAAACAAATTCAAAGGCAAGTTTCTACCTTGTGATTATCATATTAACATAATCAGGCAAATGCAAAGTTTGAAACAGAAAGATAAATATGTGAAAGACTACACTAAGGAATTCTATAGATTAGACATCAGATCTGGACATGTTGAAGATCAAGTGGAAAGAGTAGCATGATACCTAAATGGATTGAGAAGTTATATAAAAGATGAGATCAGTTTGGTCAATATGGAAAGCATTGAGGAGGCATATAAATTTTCCCTAAAAGTTGAGGAGAAGTTGAACAGAAGATATGAACAAAGACAAAGAGGTAGAGTTGGTAGATTCCCTATAGGAAGAGGTATATATCATGGAAAAAATAGTAGATCTGAATCAGAAAAGTCAAATACAGACACAAATCTAGATAAAGGAAAGACTGAATGAAAAGGTGGAAGTTCATACCGAGGAAGAGGCAATTACTCCAAAGGTGGTTAAAGTAGAAAGGGATTCCAAGTAACTTGTTAAATTGTGGTGAAGAAGGACATAAATCCTTTGAATGTACACATGCAAGAAAGAAAGGAAGTAGTAGAAGAAATGATTTGGTGCAAGAGGAGTCACCAAATGAAGCTGAGAAGGAAGGAAATATCATGATCTGAAGGATACTATGGAGTGAGAAAGATAAGAAAGATTCTTTCTGGAAACATTTTTTCATGACCAAATGTAGAGTTGTAGACAAAGTTTGGAAGGTTATTATGGAGAGTGGAAGCTCAAAGAATCTAGCATCTAAGGAAATGGTTGCAAAGTTGTAGTTCGAAAGGATGAGACATCTGAAACCCTATCAGATCTCATGGATCAATGATGAACATACATTAATGGTTAGTGAACAATGTTTTGTGAATCTAAAAATTGGAAAGTATTATATGATAAGGTGTTGTGTGATATTATGCCCATGGATTGTTGTCACATTTTGTTGGGTAGACCTTCGCAATATGATAGACATGCTATAAATGATGGAAGATTGAATAGATATTCTATTTGGGTTTAAGGTAAGAAGCATGTTTTGTTACCTATGGTTGAAGAATCTGTTGGTGAGATATGTACATATGTGAAATTTTGTTTGATGGAAGGTAGAAAGTTTGTTAAAGATTTGAAAATAAATGATATATGTTATGCATTGATTCCTAAAAAATTGAGTAAACATATAGAAGATGACATTCCTGTAGAAGCTGAAAATTTACTCACTGAGTACAAGGAGATATTTTCAAATAATATACTTGATGGTTTGCCACCAATGAGAGATATTATTAACTGTATATATCTTATTCTTGGAGCTAGTTTACCAAACAAAGCACCACATAGATTAACACCGACCGAGAATGAAGAGCTTAACCAACAATTTCATGAATTTTTGAACAAAGGATTGATCCAAGAAATTTTGAGTGCATGCATAGTACTTGTTGTGTTGGTACCTAAGAAGAATGGAGAATGTGCACTGATTCTAGAGCAATCAACAAGATCACAATGAAGTATAGGTTTCCTATACCGAGAATGGATGACATAATGGATTGTTTGAGTAGAGAAAGATATTTTACCAAAATTTATTTGAAAAGTGGACATCATCAGATCAGAATCAGAGAAGGTGATGAATGGAAGACTGCTTTCAAGACAAAGGAAGGTTTGTATGAGTGGTTGGTTATGTCTTTTGGTTTAACTAATGCACCAAGTACTTTTATGAGGCTAACGATTGAAGTTTTGAATAAATTATTGAATAAATGTGTGATTTTATATTTGGATGATATTCAAATATTCAATATAGAGAAGAGAATTTGATGCATATAAGGCAAGTGTTGCAGAGATTGAAGGAGGAAAAGTTGCTGATAAATATGAAAAAGTGTTACTTCATGAAAGAAGAGCTTGTATATTTGGGTTTTTTTATTTCCTCTGATGGTTTGAAGATGGATCTTGAGAAGGTTGAAGCTATACTTAGCTAGCCTACACCTGAGAATGTCACTAAGGTAAGATCATTTCATGGATTGGCAAGTTTTTACAGGAAGTTTATCAAAAATTTCAGTTCTATTTGTAATGCTATGAGTGGGAAAATGAGAGGAGACAAAAGAGAATTCAAATGGACATATCTGATAAGATTTTTGAGACTTTGAAGCTAAAAGTTGCTGAATTACCTATGTTAGCATTACCTAATTTCAATAAGGTATTTCAATTTTAATGTGATGCAATTGGAAGTGCAATTGGAGCTATGTTGACTCAAGAAGGTAAACTTGTTGCTTTCTTTAGTGAAAAGTTGAATGATGCTACTTGAGGAAATATTATGTCTATGATCAAGAGTTCTATGCTATTGTGCAAGCTATGAAGAAATGGAGACATTATTTGATACCAAATGAATTTGTGTTGTATACTGATCATAAGGCTTTACAGTATCTGGGTAGTCAGAATAAGTTGAATCAAGGACATATGAAATGGGTAGAGTATTTGTTGAATTTCACATTTGTGACTAAGCATAAGAGTGGAGTTTCTAACCGAGTTGTTGATACATTGATTAGAAGGATATCTTTGTTGACTAAAATGAGAATTGAAGTTATTGTTTTTGATGCCATGAAGAATTTGTCTGAAAGTGGTCCTGATTTTTCTTAATAGTCAAGAGTGTGTAGAGCACCTGATTCAAATTAATCAAGTAAGTATGAAGACTACTTCATTCAGGAAGATATGTTGTTCAAAGGTATTTAGTTGTCCATATTGAGAGGATCAATGAGAACTAATTTTATCAAGGAGAAACATAGTAGTGGATTGGCTGGACATTTTGGTATTGATAAAACATTGAGTTTTCTTAAGGAAAGGTACTTTTGGCCTCAGTTCTATAAGGATGTTAAGAAATTTGTGAAAAGTTGTGGAGTTTGTCAAGTTGTAAAAGGAGCAAGTTAGAATACTGGTTTGTATACACCTATTACTATTCCTGAGAAACCTTGGAGTGATATCAGCATGGATTTTGTTCTTGGCTTACCTAAGACAACAAGAGGTAATGATTCCATATTTGTTGTTGTGGATGGATTTTCTAAGATGACAAATACCATGTAAGAAAACATCAGATGATGTACATATAGAAATATTTTCTTTAAGGAGAATGTCAGATTGCATGGATTACCGAGGATTATCATCGTTGATCGAGATAGTAAGTTTGTAATTTATTTTTGGAGAACACTCTGGAAAAAGTCAGATATTGATTTGAAGTTTAGTTCTACATTTCATCCATATACTAATGGACAAATAGAGGTTATAAACTGAAGCTTGGGTAACATCTTGAGATACCTAGTTGGAGAAACACCAAGCAATTTGGATTTGATGTTGGCACAGGCAGAGTTTGCATACAACAGTTCAGTAAATAGAAGTACTAGAAAGACACCTTTGAGATTTTTCATGGCACACAACTGAGAGGTATATCATATTTGAGAGATATTGATGGGGAAGAGAAAATAAGTGTTGAAGCAGAAGAATTTTCTGATTTCATGAAGACATTGCATGAAAATTTAAAACAGAAGATGGAGAAAAAGTAATTAGAAGTACAAAGATAGAGAAGATAGATCAAGAAGACATAAAACATTTGAAGTTGGTGGTGCTGTAATGGTTCATCTAAAGAAGGGAAGATTTCCTATTGGAACATATGGAAAATTGAAGATGAAGAAATTTGGTGCTTGCAGAATACTGAGAAGATTTGACATTGGAAATGCTTATGAAGTTGAATTACCTGATGAAATGGATATATTAACTATATTAAATATTTTATACTTGTATGAATGTATGGAACCTAATGAAGAATTGATAGTACCAAGTGATTATCTGATGCAGCGTGGGTAGTAGGAAGCCTCCAAAGGACTCAAATAGGGAAATACACCCTTAAACACCCAAATCTTAACGCCAAAGTGCTTCACACTTATAAAAAGTGTGGGAAAGGAATTGGTTAAGGTTATCACAACCCAATACCCAATAGTAACCTAATCACTAGGTCTCACCAATCCTAAAATACCACCTACTAAGATTGCTTCTCAAGCACTTGACCCAAATTATCAACAATACCCCAAAAGTGACTTATATAACCAGGGGTGACCTATACTCATAGGTGTGGTCTATTTAGGTCCCTAAAAAATAGTTCCAGTGATTCTTTCCATCCTTTTCAACCCACAAGACATGGTTGTTTCACAAACCCAACACTAGGCTTGTAGCCTTTTCACGAAGGATATTTGATCTTAAACAATCTTTTTCCACATAACCCCTAGAATGGATTAGGGATTCAAACACCCTTTATGGCCTAAGATCTTATACCTAAGCACCAAAACATGAGGGTGAAGGAAAATAAATAAGACACCCAAAAAGGCTATTGCAATTAGCCCTAATAATTGAAACATGTGAGGGTATGTATAAGGATAACCTACACCTATTTAGAGCCTCTGATGAATCCCTAGTCAAAAGTTATGCTGACTGTACTATTCTATGAATGGTGCATACATATCAATATACACCTAGGACATCATGGAAAGCCCATCTCCATGCATTTTTTTGAACCTCCTCCAAAGTATTGAATAAAATCATGAAAAATTTCTTTCCACCAAGAGTCATTTAATTCCCAATGTGGAAAAGAGAAATACACTCAATTCTTATGAAACCCTGATTTAGGGCATAATATCCAGGGTAGTGGGATTAAAAATTCAATAAATTTCAAAGTATGATTGATTAACACATGAAACCAAATGAAAATGAAATAAGTTTCACAAGAATAAATTTTGGTTTCACACTTCGATGTCCTTTTGTTTGTACCAATCCGTACTAATCGACTGTCCTCGAGATTTGCAGAGAAATGGTTATATTTTATTTATTCTTAATGCAAAAATTACATCATTATCCTGCCACCCACCTAAAAGGGATTTTGTACACACTCCCAATAGTTACATAAGATATTTTAACCAACTAGCCATTTGGGAGTTGTTTAACAAGTTTTTGACAAAAGTTGTCAAGTTTGCTCAAAAGTTGCTTAACAACTTTTGAGCAACTTTTGCATATTTTGCAATTTTGCAAATTTAATGACCAGAATTGGTCTCCACCTTATTTTTATGATCCCTAGTGGATCAAAATATGAAAAACATAAAAAAAAACCATTCCTAGGGTTTTGGACCATCATTGACAAATAGTTGACCAAGGGCTCATAAGATGCCAATCTTCGAACTATGGTCTTACAAAGGAGTCCAATGATTAACCCATTGTTCTAACATAACTAGAGGCCTCTTAGGACCTTAATGGAAACCCTAAGTTCCATAGGAACACTTGGTTCATTCAGGGTACTCCTACACCATACTTCCTATGAGATTTGAACTCAAGTTCCCACTTGAGGTTAACTGGTCAACAGTGGTTCCATGTTGTTGGATATGTTCCTCTGTCATCCAGGTAGCATCTATTGGAGGGAGTCCTTTCCACTTCACTACGTACTACATGTACTTATTCTTCCTTGTTTTCTTCAGCACTTTGGATTCCAAAATTGTGTCTAACTCCATTGGTTTACTTTGTGGGAGATCTGTCACATAGTCTCCATCATCCTCATCATGTGAACCATGCACATTAGTAATATTGGAAACACACTTGTAAGGGGTGAGGTTTTCAATATTAAAAATAGGAGAAATCAGTAAAGTAGGAGGCATAGAAATTTCATATGCATTTTCACCCATCTTTTTGAGGATGGTGCATGGTCCAACTTTCTTCATGTGCAGCTTTGAGTATCTACCTTTAGGGAATCTCTCCTTCCTTAGGTATGCCCATACCTTATCTCCAACCTTGAAATGAATCTCTCTCCTTTTCTTTTCTTCTTGTGCTTATATTTCATGGTGGACTATTGTAGTGACTCTTTCACTTCTGCCTACACTTTAGAGATTAGTTTGGCTAATTCCTCTCCTTGTGCACTAACTATGAAATCAGAGGGTAACTCCACCAAGTCTAATGGGCCTTTTGGATGAAGTCCATACACTATTTTGAATGGTGTCTTTCTAGTGGATCTGTTCATGGAATCATTAAATGTAAATTTTTCTTGAGGTAAGATCATGTCTCAACTTTGGGTGTACTATTTTTTAAGGCATCTTAGGAGATTTCCAAGAGATCTATTTACCACCTCCATTTTCCCATCTGTTTGTGGGTGGTATGCTGAACTATAAGTTAGATTGGTGCCCAATTTCTTCAAGAGTGTCTTCCAAACTTGACCTTGAAACTTCACATCTCTGTCAGAGACTATTGTTTGTGGTAGACCATGGATTCTAACCACTTCCTTAAATAATAGGTGTGCTATATAGGAAGCATCATTGGTGCTCTTGCAAGGAAAAAAATGCACCATTTTACTAAATCTGTCAACAATGACAAAAACACTATCATAACCCTATTTTGTTCTTGGTAATCCCACTATAAAGTCCATTGAAATTGATTCCCATGGCCTAGAGGGGATTGGTAGGGGTTGGAACTGTCCTTGTTAGTGGATACACCTTTTTCTTGTTGGAAAATAGTACAAGATTCTACAAACTTCTTGACTTCATTCCACATCTTTGACCAAAAATAACTTCTCTTCACTAAATCTGTGGTTTTATCTATCCCAAAATGTCCTCCTAGGCCACCAAAATATTTCTCTTTAGTAATATTTGTTCTCATGGAACTTTTAGGAATGAAAAATTGGGCTCCTTTAAACAAGAGTCCATTCTGAATCATGAAATCAGAAAAATCAGTATGGTATTTGCCTACCATTTTAGTGCATACCTCACAAATTTCTCCAAATTCTGGGTCATTAACATATAGGTGTTTTAGGGAGTCAATCCCTACACTCTAAAGTTTTACTTCTTCAACCAATCCAACCCTTATACTTAGGGAATCAGCCACTTTGTTTGTCACTCTCTTTTTGTACTTTATATTGAAGGTATAGGCCTGAAACTGCTCCATCCATTTGATGTGTTTTACTCCAGGCTTCTCCTGACTATTTAGAAAACTTAGTCCATGGTTATCAGTATAAACAATGAATTGTTTAGGGAGAAAGTAGTGTCTCCACTTTTTCAGGGCTTGTACCATTGCATAAAGTTCTAAATCATATGTATAATACCACTTCTTTGCATCATTCAATTTTTCTGAGAAAAATGCTATAGCCTTACCTTCTTTGCTCAAGACTGCACCTATAGCCAAGCTTCTTGCATCTGTTTCAATAGTGAATACCTTGTTGAAGTCAGGGATCACTAGGATTAGGTATTGGGACATTCTATTCTTGAGATATTAGAATGCATCTACAACTTCTTTAGTCCATTCAAATATGGTCTTCTTTCCACCTTTTATAGCGTCCAACATAGGGGCACACTATGAAGAATTTGTATGAAAAGTTTCTAAACCATGAAAGCTTCTAACATCACCTTGGTTCTTTGGTGGAGGCCAGTTTATAATTGCTTCAACCTTCTCTGGATCCATTTTGAGGGTGCCTTGCAAGATGACAAATCCTAGGAAAACAAGTTCCTTCTTCATGAACATACACTTTTCCAAGTCAATCACTAACTTGTGTTGATGGAGTCTCTTCAAAACTTGCTCAACATGATCAAGATGTTCCTCTTTGCTATGACTGTAAATCAGAATGTCATCCAAATATATGACCACAAACTTGCCAATAAAATCAATGAAGACCTCATTCAAGAGGTTCATGAATGTACTAGGGGAATTAATCAAGCCAAATGCTGTAACAAGCCACTCAAACAAACCTTCAGTTGTCTTAATTGTTGTCTTCCATTCGTCACCTAGCTTTATCCTAATTTGGTGATAGCCTAATTTTGAATCAATCTTTGTAAAGTAAAAAGTAGTGCCTAATTGGTCAAGTACATCTTCCATTCTTGGAATGGGGAACCTATATCTTATTGTGATTTTGTTTAGGGCCCTGTTGTTGGTACATAATCTACACTTGTTATCCTTTTTAGGGGCTATAAATGATGGGAAAACACATGGACTAAAACTTTTCTGAATTAGTCCCTTCTCTAACAGGTCACTGACTTGTCTTGCAATCTCTGCATGTTGAACAGGTGTCATCTTTTATGGGGCCTTGTTAGGTAAGGATAAACCAGGTATCAAGTCTATTTTGTGATTGATATCTCTTGAGGGAGGCTTGTGGGCAAGTCACTACCACTGAAATCACTGTATTTTGTTAGTAATTTTTAAAATTCATCTGGTATAG
The DNA here is from genome assembly GCA_018584345.1 of Thuja plicata. Taxonomy (NCBI): domain Eukaryota; kingdom Viridiplantae; phylum Streptophyta; class Pinopsida; order Cupressales; family Cupressaceae; genus Thuja; species Thuja plicata. Next base: position 881,963 of record MU225559.1, on the reverse strand, counting down.
GATAATTATTATCAGACCTTATGCTATCCTTGGTCTTGGAAATTAGGAAAAAAGGATTCAGTTTCAGGCTCCCTCAATACTTTTAACATTTCTTTTTCTCCCAAAGTGATAACAGTGGGTTTTTCTATGTTTTGGCATCCGATAGAGGCTTCATGGTGAAATTTTTTCTATCTTTTGTGATAGAGTAGGCATTTTTCCTACAATGGTGTGTGGAATATACATCATATTGCCAAGATCTTCCTAGAAGGATGTGGGAGACATCCATTTCAACATCACAAAGTACTTTGTCCTTAAAGTCTGCTATAGAGAACTCTATCCAAGCTTGTTCAGTTACTAAGGTTTGTTGGCCTTTTGTTAACCGAGAGACGTGATAGGGAAAAGGATGTGGCTTCTTAGGAAGATTTAGCTTCTGAACCATTTCACTAGATACTAAATTTTCATTTGAACCAGAATCTACAAGAAAATTACATACCTTCCAATGGCATTTGATCTTTATTCTAAAAATATTCTTCCTTTGATGAGGTTCTTGGCTTTGTGGTACTTGAAGGAAGACTTGTCTTATCATTAGGTATGTTCCTCCCTCCAGTTCTAAGTCCCTTGCATTTGCATTATCTTCTTTCTTGTCCTCTTGAATGAGTTGTGTTCTCCTTTCTCCTTAGTTGTTATTGTTCCTCTTCTCAGGGCATCTTCCTGCATGGTGTTCCAATTGATTGCAGAAGTAACACCTTAGTGGTCCATTTCCTCTTCTTTTGTTTTTTCTTCCCCTATTGAAGGGTCTTCTCCCTTTATAGTTTCATTTGAAGTTTGAGTCACTATTTTCTTTGTCTCCTTGGTCAAGGGTCATGCTTCTATTACCAATGTATTGTCCTCTATTCCAAGAGGTTTCTCTTCCTCTAAAGTTCTTTCCACTATCATTGCTCTTTCCCTTCCAAAATCATGTTTTATTTTCCACTTCTCCTCTACCTTAAGTTCCATTTGATAACACTTGTTTACTATGGTAGGGTAGTGTAGGCTAAGTTCCTCTTTAATGGATACCTTAAGACCATTCATATATCTTTCTAGCTTTTCTTCTTCATCTTCTGCCACATTTGTCTTCATGCATAGTTTTAGGAAATCCTCGGTGTATGAGCCTATATACATGTCTTTGTTCTTTATACTTTGCTTCCTTCTATGGATCTGTAGCCCATTTTCTTTAGGCACATATGTCTCTTCAACCAATGCATTCATTTTATTCCATGAAGAGATCATACTATTCCCATTCTTCACCCTCTCTGTTTGGAAGTTAGGGTTGCTCCCTTCAACTTGGATCTTTCTATCTTCACTCTCTATTTCTCAGGGATGTCCTCACACTCAAAGAATCTTGTCAAGGCCTCTATCCAATCCAAGGCCAAGTATATATTCATCTTCTCATTGAAATTTGGCAAATCCAACTTCTCCTCCATGGTTCTCCGCCCCATAGATTTTAAGTCATCTAGAAGGGGTCTCTGGTCTGCAAGAATGTTCACATCCTGATCAGGGGTGTCATCTTCCTCTTCACTCCTTTCTTCACCACCAGAGGTGTCTTATTTTCCCCTCTCTACCTTGTTCTCCAACTCTTGGAGTCTTCTTGTCAAGGCTACATTTTCTGCCCTCTGTTCTCTCACTATCTTTTCTAGTTCAAGGTTTGTAACCCTTGAAGGGATATCTTCATCCTTAGGAGAAGACATAGATCTAATACCACTTGATGCAGAGTGGGTAGTAGGAAGCCTCCAAAGGAATCAAATAGGGCAATACACCCTTAAACACCCAAATCTTAAGGCCAAAGTTCTTCACACTTATCACAAGTGTGGGAAAGAACTTGGTTAAGGTTATCACAACCCAATACCCCAAGGGTACAACTTAATCACTAGGTTGAGCACCAATCCTAAAACACCAACTACCAATATTGGTTGCTTAACCACTTGACCCAAATTATCAACAATACCCCAAAAGTGACTTATAGGACTAGGGATGACCTATACTCATAAGTGTGGTCTATTTAGGTCCTTAAAAAATACTTCCAATAGTTCTTTCCCTCCTTTTCAACCCACAAGACATGGTTCTTTCACAAACCCAAAACTAGGCTTGTAGCCTTTTCCTGAAGGATATTTGATATTAAACAATATTTTTCCACATAACCACTAGAATGGATTAGAGATTCAGACAACCTTTATGGCCTGAGATCTTAGACTTAAGCACCAAAATATGAAGGTGAAGGAAAATCAAGAAGATACACAAAAGGGCTATTGTAATTAGCCCTAATTTGGACACCACTTACACTACAAGTACTCCTTCCTTGCATCCAATTCCCAAAATAATAATTGGAACATTTAATGGTATATATAAGGACAATGTACACCAATTTAGAGCCTCTAATGAATTCCCAACTAAGAGTTATGTTGACTGTACTATTCTGTGAATGGTGCATACATAGCAATATACACCTAGGGCATCATGGAAAGCCCATCTCCCTGCATTTTGGTGAACCTATCATGAAAATTCTTGAATAAAATCATGAAAACATGCTTTCCACCAAGGGTCATTGAATTCCCATGGTGGAAAAGAGAAATACACTCAATTCTTATGAAACCCTGATTTAGGGCCAAAAATCTAGGGCAGTGGGATTACAAATTCAATAACTTTCAAAGTATGATTGATCAACACATGAAACCAAATGAAAATTAAATAATTTTAACAATACTAACTTTTGGAGTTGTACTTCCATGTCCTTCTATCCGTAGCAATCCGTACTAATCGACTGTCCTCGGGATTTGCAGAGAAATGGTTATATTTTATTGATTCTTAATGCCAAAATTACATCATTAGCCTACCACCAACCTAAAAGGTATTTTTTAGGAACTCCCAATGGTTACATAAAATATTTAAACCAACTAGCAATTTGGGAGTTGTTTTACAAGTTTTTGACGAAAGTTGTCAAGTTTGCTCAAAAGTTGCTTGACAACTTTTGCATATTTTGCAATTTTGCAAATTTGATGACCAAACTTGGTCTCCACCTTCTTTTTGTGATCCCTAGTGGATCCAACCATCAAAAACACAAAAAGAAACCTATTCCTAGGGTTTTGGACCATCATTGACCAATAGTTGACCAAGGGCTCATAGGATGCCAATCTTGGAACTATGGTCTTACAAAGGAATCCAATGATTAACCCATTGTTATAACATAAATAGAGGCCTCTTAGGACCTTAATGGAAACCCTAAGTTCCATACGAACACTTGATTCATTCAGGGTGCTTCGACACCATTATCCTAAAAATTAGACAGAGGAAGTTGAAAATATTTTGAAACAGAGAATTGGCCAAAGTACAATAGGAAATGAATACATGGAGTATCTAATGATGTGGAGGAATAGATCGATTGAAGAATCATCTTGGATTTCTCAATCTAAGTTGGATTCATTTTAGGTTGGACCTGATATGTGATTCGGGGAATAATTTTTGTTAACCCCAAGTGTCTGATGCAGGAGAATATTGGGTCCTTGGCAATCCCGCTCAACCAAAAAGATGTTTGTTTTGTTCTTTAGTTTGTTTGGAGACTGCTCAGGAATTTCATTGTTGCTCAGGCTTTGTCGCTCGGTTATGCTTTGGTCTCTATTTCTCGGGTTCTATTTCTCAGGCATTCTTTTTTTGGTAGCTCAGGTTCTTTCACTCGGGTATGCTTGTTTATTTCCCGTTGCTTGAGTTTCTCTTTTGACACTCAAGTTTTGTTTCCTGTTGCTCGGGGTGTTCTTTGCCTGAGTCACTTTGTTGCTCGGCCAACCTTTGCCCAAGATGTTTTATTTTTGGAGTTGGATCTGGTTGCTGAATTCTTCAATTAATTCAATGGATTAATTGATTTGGGGTCTCTCATTGGGATCTTTTTGGACCTAAATCTAAGTTTCACTTATGAATTTGGGTGCTGACCTCTCTTGGTTTACTCTTTTATATATTTGTTTCTATGTTCTTAGTCTTAGGTAGTTCTTAGAGCATGATAGAGGGGATAGAAGTTTGAAGGTTGAATTATGTGTAAGTAGGTTTGTGACCTTGCATGTATTAAGATCAAATTTTAGTTCATAAAAATTATATGGATGAAATCGAGAAGGTGTTACAGCCCGACATGTAATGATTTTGATCAATTAATGATAAAAAAAAATTTGTTGTTTCTTCTCTCACTATGTTTTTTTGGCTTCCACATTTTCTCTACAAGGTGGCTTGGTAGTTGGGAGATCCCTAGACCCCATTATCAACCCTACCTTGTGTCAACAAGTAACAAGGATTTGAGATAAACTAAATGTATTGGATATAGAGAAAGGGAGAGTCATGTACAGATCTGGTTTATTGAAGAGTTTGATCACTCCTAAACTATCAATTCTTGAAGTACATTTATCAAATATGGATAAAATGGTAGAATCACTGACAAATTCTATGCCTACAGAGTTGAAAGTAGCAAAGACTTCATCATATGCCCTGAATGGACTAATGCATGTTAGTCAACTATTGATTGAATCATGGAGCACATAAGTGAAGGTCTTGGAAGATTATTTTCAAGATATTCTGAAAATGGTGAGGAAGCACTAGTTGTATTATTTTATGCACCTTTTTCATTGTTTTCAAAGGGGGAGAAGAGAAAAAAAAAAAAAAAAGAAAGGAAAAAAATAAATGGGGAGAAGAAGAAGAAGAAGAAGAAGAGATAATTTTTATCTTGGAACACTTAGTCATTTTTTGTTAAGTGTTTCCATCAAAGAAAAAGGGAGAGATTGTTGGAAAGTGATCATTTTTGATGATATAAATCAATTTTTGGTTTTCATTTATGTCAACATATCTGGCATATTAACTGATTGATTTGAAGTTAAGTTTTGATGATTCAGTTCTAAAATTGACTAAGTACAGAAGCAGAAATACAAAGATATCTTAGGTATCAAAGATCAAGATCGATGAGTTATGGATAGTGAGATTAGAGGAAGATTCTATGGGGTATGTATGACCTACATCTAATATTTATTTTATTTTTGTGATGATTACAGAAAGTTAGACAAATTTGAAGACATGCTACAATAGTAGAACATAGACACAAAGCAGTTGAAATGTAGCAATGATTTGGGGAGTATG
>MU225559.1:860064-876566 GCA_018584345.1 Thuja plicata | reverse complement strand
TATATATATGAAGATCTTTTGTAGAGCGAAGTAATAGAAGAAAAAAGATGGATGTATTGATGGATATATGATGTGTATGAGATGCAAATGGTAGAGCAGAGGATTGACAGAGATCATTGTAGATTTATGACTGGAACTATGTAAGCATTGAAGATGCTTGTTTTGTTCATTACTGAGAACACTTTGTAACAAAAGTATTATTGTAAGAGTTGTAAGCTCAGTTGGCCCCTAACATGGTGTTGTATACCTTTAATAGGGTTGTACAATTCCTATAAAAAATAAGTGTACTATGTAATATTCAGCTCCTAATAGATCTAGGTCTCCTAACAGGGACATTTTACTTTAGTGCATGCTTGTGGGTACCATCCCCACCAATGTTTTCCCTTGGCCAGGGTTTCCTTAACAAAAATTAATAGTTTTATGAGTTTTGTGTTATTTTATTATGTTATTTTAATTAAAGTATGCTTATTTTTTATGTGGAATTGTTTTAAATTTTATTTTAAGTTCTATAATACTGATTCACCCCGCTCTTAGTATTACTTAATCCTAACACCATTGAGTACTTGGTGACCTTTGACTTGCTTGGCAGTAACTACTGCTCAGTCTCAGCCTTAGTGGGATGGCTCAGTCGCAGTGATGAATGAACAATCTACCTTGATTATGAAAAAGTGTAGGACACTAATAGACAAAAAAACTTAGAGATCAACAAACTTGTGAGGTTTTACCTTCAAAAAAGGTTATCCGTTGAGGGGCCTACATAGGAGAATCATATGTGGTCTGACCTATTCAACTCCAAGATGAAGGGGAAGAGTATTTATCTAATTGCACACCTGATTTATACCACATTTGGTACATTTTCTATGATGATTCCAAACTTCTTGGTGGAAAAAGGAGTGGATGAGATGAGCTTCTCACTAATTGGTAAGTTTATTTGACCTAGACCTAATATTGACTATGTTCATTCATGGGTGGTTCGAAAGTGGAAAGAGAAAGGTTAGGTGGATTTCTATACAATGACCAATGATTTATTTTTATTTTCATTCAATTTTGAAGAGGATCTCTTGGTGCCACTGGTTGGAGGTCCCTGGATGTACGAGAAGGTGTCCTTGGCTCTAAAGTAATAGAAACCATGTGAAGAGATCTAGAGGAGAATTTTTGCATATTTTTGAGAGACCGTTATGGTGGATTTCATGATGGTGGCTCGGAAATGGTTAGTGTATTATTGTATTTGTGTTAGCATTTCTCAATCCACTAAAATTCCAAATGTTTTTTCTCTCAACTCCAAGTTGGGTGTGTTTCCACAAGTGGTGGATATTGAATGAAATTTTTTTGCGTGTTTCCACTGCAATAAAATTGGGCATTGGGCCAAAGAGTTTCCTTCTAAACCTAACTCTCAACAGACCAAATAGTCAAAGAAGGTCTAGAAACCTAAGCCTTCTTTGAAGGCATCTGATGAAGGACTAGATGAGGAACCCACCCTTGAGAAGATTTCTCATTAAGAGGAGGAAGTTTCAGATGATACATCGAATCAGGTTACTTTAGAATCTTCCCCGGGTAGGTCTATTGTTATTCCATAAACTAATATGGAGGGTTTTAATGGCACTCCACAAGGGGAGTTAGTTTCTACTTCTCCCAAGGAATTGTGTGCCTAGTATATTTACCTTATGGTTAATCTGTCCAATGGACCTCATGACTCTAAGGAACCGATATTGGAGGAGATCACCCCTAACCTTGAGGATTCTAAACTGGTATAGATAGGTGATGAAAAATTTGATAAAAGCCCCTTAGGTAATGGGGAGGTATTGTTTTATTTAGGGCTTTAAGGGGACACTGATACCCCCTTCACTATGGTCAAATCCAAAAGTAAAAGAAGAAATCATATCCATTCTCTAGTGATTACCACATAGAGTAAGATAAAAGTTTACTATGGTGCAACTTCCAAAGGGGTGGGTCGACCATAGAATTAGGAAAAATTGAGCAAAGTGGATGTTGAAGATTGATTACAAACCTGAGTTTAATTGATTTGCAAATATTTGGTTCCCACCATTCTTCCCAATGAAGATCATATCTTGGAAAATTTGGGGCCTGAATAACCCCCAAAAGAATGCCCTCTTGTCAAACTTGATCAAATAGCATAAACCTGATATTTCCCTTATACAAGAGACTAAAATGTTGAAGTCAAGACTTTTTGATTTGAAGTTAAATATTTATAAAGATGTTGGCATTCACTGCATGGATGCTATTGGGGCCTCGGGTGGCTTGGCTACCTTTTGGAACCCTATATTAGTTAAAGGAACATGAATTTTTTCATCTATTAATCATATTGCTACTGATTTTTTTCTTTTGAGTGATGGGAGTTCTTGCATTATTTTAATGTGTATTCCCTTAATAAAAATGGTTTTCTACATGGTCTCTGGGATTCCATCTCTGACTTCAAGGCCCAAAATCCCATTCTTAGATGGATTTTTATGGGGGACTTTAACACCCCTATCTTTAGCTGAGAAAAAAAGGTGGAGATGCTATTGATTTTGATAGTGGTTAGGACTTGTTGGATCTTATCAACTCGCAAGGTCTTATGGACAAGGACCTACATGGTGCGCCCTCTACTTGGTCAAATAGGCATATCATATAAGATCACATTAAAGTCACATTGAATCATGCCTTGGATTCTCCTTCTTTGATTATGGATGATTGCAGACTTTCCTCTCTTTTTAGGATTGGTTCAGATCATTTCCCTATTTCTTTTCTTGCTGAGAAAGTTTGTAGGAGGAAAAAATTATTATTTCATTTTGAGAAAATGTGGACCATGAACCCTAAATTCAATGATAAACTAAGTGAATGGAGGAACGCTAAAATTTGAGGGACAAACATGTACAGGGTGGCCAAAATTTTGTCTTTTGTGAAAGCTAATGTCTGGATATGGAACAAATCTACTTTTGGTAACATATTCAAGAATAAAAAAATTTGGAAATTAGAGTTCGAAAATGATCAATCTCAGATTCAAGCTCAAGGTGTAGATGTGATGTATAAACTCCATAGCATCATAAATAAGGAGGATAAGTTTTGGAAATAACATTCCAGATCTATTTGGCTGAAGAACAAAGATAGAAACATTTTTTTTTCATTTATCCACTCTTAAACATAGAGCTGTTATTCATATCCATTTTGTAAATCTTAATCATATAATTTTTTTTTCATTTATCCACTATTAATAGGCAATGTATAATTATTTATCCTTTCTTCTTCTCAGGACTCTCTGCTTGATGCAGGCAAACAGCATGAGCTTCTGAAGGACATTCTTTGTTTGGTCACTCATGACATGAATATAGATCTTACAAGGATCCCTTCTATTAAGGAGGATCATGAGGCATTTTTCTCATTCAAATAGAACAAGGACCTGAGCCCGAATGGTTTGCCCATTTTTTACTCTAGATGTATTGGAATATCACATAAAGATGTCGTGGCTCCTGCTAGAGAATTGTTTGGATCCATAACCCTTTTGAAGGAGTTGAATGCTACTTGCATTTTTCTCATTCCAAAGAAACCAAGTGAAGGATCTTTTCAAGACTTTAGACCGATCAGTCTATGCAAATCCACGTATACGATCTGCATGAAGATTCTGGTTATCAAGCTCAAGCCTTTCCTACTAGCCCGTATCCTTGATCTTCAAAATGAGTTTGTCCCAGGTAGGACAATTCTTGATTCAATCATCAAATTCCATGAGAACATCCATTCTCTTACGGTCAATAAAGAGGTTGTCTTCTTCCTTAAGTTGGACCTCTTGAAATCCTATTGTATGCACCCTAAAATGGTTTCCTAGACTATGGGCCCCCATTCTTCAATTTCACAAATGACAGAATCAATTTATCAAATTCCTCAATCAATGCTTTGCAACATTTTTAATTCAAATCATTTTCCTTGATCAAATTGTAATTAATTCAATTATTTCAATATTTCCTAAGGTTTGATCATTTTATCCATAATCTTATTTAATTAAAAGAAAACACCCTTTTAATTAAATAAAATGATCTTATTTAATTAAAATAAAATCTCTTTTTATTAAATAGAATAATCTTATTTAATTAAAAGAAAATCTCTCTTTTAATTAAATTATCTTATCTTATTTAATTAAAATCTCTCTTTTAATTAAATAAAATGATCTTATTTAATTAAACGAAAAATACCTCTTCTAATTAAATAAATAAAATCCCCACATAAAGCTCTCTTTTTGATGGAATAAATGAAATAAAAAAATAAATAAAACTCCTTTTTTTTCCACACATATTCCTAAGTGGTGGGTTGTTTCCTCTTACTTGCCTTTTTAGGGATTTATCCCACATTGCTCTTCAGGATGCATTCCTCTCCACACTTTCCTTTATAAGGAGCCCTCTCCTTCTCATTTAGACATTAGATATAGAATTTTTATATTATTGTTATGCTGCAGGTTTGGAGAGCAACTTTGGAGGAGAGTTTGAGCATTTGAGCTTGAACTATGCAACTTCTCTTCTTCCTGTCTTCTTCTCTCATGCATCAATGACAATCCATTTAGAGTAGATTCATGTTAATTTAGATGCATATGTCCTTCATAGATTAGTTTGCATATTTCCTTTCATTCATTGCTATCATATAGATTAATTTGCTTCATGCATTATTATCATATAGAGTAGTTTTCATTTTCATTTGCAATGCATATTTGATGATCATGGAGACTAGCATTCTTTCTCTTCCTATTTGAATCTCTCATTTCATGGTGTACTTTCATGGCCATAACTAGGTCTAAATTAAGGGCCTCCATTACAAACCCTTGCACTCCATGAATAGAAAGCTATGAGTCGCCATTTGAGACCTTATTCTTGAGCAATCTTGAATATAATGACTCATAGAAGTGTGACTACTTTTTAGCACACTTTTTTGGCACCCACTGTGGGACAGAACATCCATTTCTATCATCACATTTGAAAATTTCTTCTATCTTCTGTCTATTATTCTCTCAGTGTCTTTAAATCTCTCATTTTGAGCCAAATCTGTCCCACCATCACGTCCGGATTGCCGTTTCGGTTGAAAACGACTATAAACTTGCCCATATTTGATGAAAGTCAAATCTGTGGCCAATATTTTTGCCCAAACAAGCTTGCACAAAAATTGAGGTAGATTTCATATCATCTCTGCATGCAGCCCGAGATGGATTTTTGAAAAAAAATTTAGAAAAAAAAAATCAAAAATCAAAAATCAATTTTTTTTACAGTGTTAAATTTGATATCCATATGACCGTCAAAATATGGGCCTTCTGTGACGGCCCCCATCCTGTCAATTTTAATGCCCCAGTCTGCTGATTTCAGTAGGGTTTGAAAAATCTTAGCCTTCACCATTGAGATTTTTGGTTTTATAGTCTAACTTCAAACGATCATATCTTGCTCATATTTGGTCCAAATTGAGTGTAATTTTTATTTTTATTTTGAGTAGAATTGTCTGAAAATTTCTAAGTTGTTCTTAGTTTCTAGATTTGAGTCACATATTTACCATAAATTATAGGTTTTGATCATTGTACCTATCTAATCTTCTGTTTTGAAGCTTTCAAAGCCTCGTACGGGCTCATACGGTAACATGTTTTAGTGCAATTTTTTTATGAAAGTGCATGATTTTTTATGTACTTTCTAAATATGCAATTAGATTTATGATTTTATGATTTTTCTATTGCTGACAAGTTTTGGGATTTTTTATTCTTTGACTTATCTTTTTGATTACAGCCTAACAATTGTTTGCAGGATGTTTAAAAATAAGACTAAAAACATAGACTACTAACGAATTGTCTTGCAGGTTGCCTTGATAGATATCATGCTAAAATTTGTGCTTGCATTTCATTTTGTTTTATTACAATAGGAACCCACATGCAAGAGTTCTAAAATGAACTTCTATTTTGGTATTTTAGGAATGGAAATGATGTTAGGAAACTATGCTCTCTCCCTTGTGGGATGATCAAAAATACAGAAGCACTATTGTCATTTTCTTATGTGCTTGAAGTGTCTTTTAGATTGTAATCCTAAGAATTACATGAATGTATCCTCTCCCCTTGCCTTTTTGGATCTTGGCTGTAAGAGAAACTCATATAATTCTTTTAGCGTGGCTACCTCCCAAGTGCTTTAATAGAGCCAGTGAGAGTGGATTGCCCAACTGATAACAGGCTAAAGCCAAGCCCTTCCAAACCAATATATAAAAAATGCCATTGTGATTAGTCTCATAGTGGACAGGTGTGAATTCATTGTGGCAACCAAAATCTCCTCTAGTACCCTAGTGGTGCTTTAAATTCCCTACATTGTTAAGGTGAAAAAACTGCTTTGAAATGATTGGGAGAGCCCCCTTAATTGGGAAAATGACTTGATCACAACCACCTGAATAGATTCCTTGACTACAAACTTTGTTTTAGTGACCAAAAACCCTCTATCTATTGGTACAGACAGTTAGAGATCGACTAAGACATCCCACATTTCATGGTTGTTAGTAGAGACAACATTCCTTTGGGAAGTGATTCCCTTGGGATTCGAAGCTTGGTGTATCTGAGAAGTGAGTGCATAGGTAAGGAGGAGCCCGTGCCTCCAAGCTTCTAATTTATCCTCTATGAGTAAGTGTGGCTGAACTTCAATTCAAGTGGGAATTCAACAGATATTTCCCTGGCTTACCTAGGTTGTGATGTGAATATTTCTTTTACAACAAAAAATCTTCTTGATTTGTCTTGCATGATTGAAACATCGAAATATACACCAAACATCAAGAAAACATCAAAACAATCAATAAACTTAGATTCTTAAGTGTCAAACTATCAACTTGTTCAATTTGCTATCCAATCATTTTCAGTCCTCCTTGGTTGATCTAGATCAGATTAGATTACTTACCCCACTGTTAGAAGATTTTTTACACTTTGGATTCTTGTGTTGACCTCTTGAACTAGTAACCTTTGATTTTACAATTGACCTTGTTTGGATTTGGTGAGCTCAAAATTGTCCTTGTTGAGAAAACAAACCTTTAGATCCTTTGGTAACACACTTGGAGAGTTTTTGTAATCTCTTGTCCATTCAGTTTCATAAAAATTCAAATTCAATCAATATGAATTGGGTAAATCATCCTCCTGCTCCATATGTGTTAGGGTATTCACCTAGTTAGTGGGTACCTCTATGGTAGTGTTGATTTATGCCTCTTGCAAAAATTCTATCTTATCATCTCTCTTTTGGACAAGTGAGTCCCTTTACTATCCTGGTTTGGTACCGATGTATCTTAGGGTCATCCTATCACCTAATACCTTTTCTTTTATGCCAGTTACAACAAGATATCAAGTAGATCAAGGAAAACAACCTCAATTAGTCTTCAACCAATTACCCTTAGTTTAAAGTCACCAAAAATGTAGGGAAAAATAACCCATATTTGATCAATCACCTAGGAACAAATCAAAATTTTGGTTTGATTCCAAGAGTAACGTTAGTGATTTGAGTACACCCTTAGCATCTTCTCACTCGGATATGGATATGAGTTACACAATGAATCGATGAGAGAGGGGAGAAATGGATAAATGCCTTGATTACATATTTGAAAGACATAGAGATACCATTCCGTTTGGCGGTTCCACTCACGAAAGTCGACTAGTCTCAACCCTCATCTGAACTAGATATTTGGATGCACACCAAAGGGCTGAGAGATGTACAATGCAAGCTTATCCAGATGAAAAATCACAACATGATAACCAAGATGATGAACCTTGTCACACTCTTGTGAATGCCACATTCACAAAAGACTTTTTAAGAAATTCAAGACCAAGTTCACCATTGAAAACATCTTCAAGATACACGAGTGAAAGACTTAAGAAGATTGAGCGTGAAAATAAATCCTTCCTAGATGAAAAAGCTGCAAAGGAAGAGAAATTTATACTCCTGGAGTTGGAGAGGCAAACTTTGTTGGAGGAATAAAGGAAAGCCTTCCGAGAGGATCAAGATAGAATCCTTTCTCAACAACTTAATGATCAATTCAACAACATGCGTGTTGGTGGTGGAAACAACTCTCCTCCATCCACCCCTCTTAAGAATCCATGAAGTAGAAGACATTTGAGAACATCATCATGATCTCCTAGCACTAGAGGAAGAAGGGATTCAAGACATGATCATTATAGGAGACTAACACCTCCTAGGAACTCAAGACAACCTTCACAATGTGCTCACCATGGTTCACTATATGGGGGTAGTAGCTTGAGTTATGACCTCACCTCCCAAGACTTCATGAAAATGCAACAAGAACCACTTTTCCAGTAGTATGTGGAGAAATATTTAGAGAAAAACAAAGACAACTTCCTAGAGATATTAATCAACAAGGGTGCTAGAGTCCCCTACAACTTTGATGTGGACAAGAAGATTAAGAAGCAAGGTCCATCTCAAGAAAAAGAGATCAAACAACTTAAGAGAATGATGGAAAAGATGTTGGCACCCAAGAATTTATTCTCACTTGATTCAATTTGTCCTAATCCTTTTGACAAAAGTGTTAACATGAAAGACTTCCCTAGAAAGATTGAGATCCCTCAATATGACAAATATGATGTGAATGGAGATCCACATGATCACATTCGCTAGTTTTACACCACAAGTTTTAAGTTCCATCAAGATGACTCGTACCTCATGAGATTGTTCCCAAGGAGTCTTAAGGGTCAAGTGATGGAATGGTTCACCAACATAACTCCCCCCATTAAGAATTTCAAAGAGCTCACCCATAGATTCATTCAACACTTTGCATACAATCTTTCAAGATATATCACCATGTTGGACTTATGCAAGTTAAAGAAAAATCAAGGGGAATCATTTGTTATTTTCTTACAAAGGTGGAGATGACAATGCTCTTGCTACCCTAGGACCATTCCTCAAAATGAAAATATTGACATCCTTGTTAGCATCTTGGTTCTTAAAATGTGGTATGAAGTTAGGAAGATGGTTTTTGATTCCTTTGACACCATGGTTGAAACTGCATGTAGGATTGAGGATTTTTTAAAAGAAAAAGGAATTTTGACCAAACATGGAAGCAGCAACAACAACAATGGTCAAAATAAAAAAAACCCTAACAAGGATAAAGAGAAGAGCTCACATTGGAATAGGAACAAACAAGTGGTCAATGATGGAGTTGTGGACTCCTCCCAACCCAAAGATCAAACTGTGATCCACTTGTCTAGTGTTGTTCAAGCCATGAAACTCAATGCATCTAATCAACAAGAGAACAAGCCAAGATACCAAGATAGGCCAAAGAAAGAGAGACGTCAATTTTCAAAACTTGGTGATTCATATGAGGATGTCTTGAAAAAACTTATCGCCGACAACCTTTCACATCCTCAAGATCCCGCAAAGCATTATATACCTGATGTTAAGCCACATTGGTGGGATGAGAAGGCCTTTTGCAATTTTCACAATGGTATTGGACATGACATTGAAAACTGCTGGAAACTCAAGCATATTATTCAAGATCTCATTGAGAATGGAAAAATTAAGATAGATAGATTAAACACCAACAGCGATCATAAGGAAGTCAAAGAATCATTTCCCAAGTATGAAAAGGGGGAAACCACTAAAGATAAGACTGGAAAGGTTGAGATCAATTATACTTACATAGATGCAGAGAATGTTATCAACATGCTTGAAGTTGTAGAAGAAAATGTCAACATGATGAGGGGTAAAGATCCCTATGGTTATGATCTAGAAATGGAGTCTCCTCCTCTCTTTGATGAAGAACCCTTTGTGGTGCTAAGGGGTCCTAAGTCTAGAGCGTCATTGAAAACTCTCAACGCTGTCACATGAAGTCAATCTCTTGTTGTCATTAGAGGACCCAATTCAAGTCAACCTAGTAAACCTAAGAAAGTGGCATCCAAGAATGTCATCCTAAAACCAGCTATCAATACTAAGTCAAGTTACAACCTTGTCTACCAGTTACAGAGAACCCTAGCTCAGATTTAAACCTTTGAGCTCTTAGAGTTATCCCTGAGACACAAGCAAGTCCTTGAGGATGCTTCGCCCATGACGAACATCCCCAAAAACTTAGATGTTTATCAATTCTAGAACATGCTTAATCATATTTCTAGCCCTCATTACCTTACTTTTCTAGAGGATGATGATAAAGCTTTGAACCACCCACACAATCTTTCCCTTCATATTGAGGTCATGATCCACAAAACTTGTGTTAGGCGCATATTGATAGATGGGGGTGATGGGCTTAATATTTGTTCCTTTAGTCTTTTGAGAGAGTTGGGTTATTCTAAAAAATTCATAGATATCAGGAAAATGATCACCATCAAATCCTATGATGAGACGGAAAGAAGTTCCAAGGGTTTGGTCATCCTCCCTGTTAGGATTGGCCCTGTTGAAAAAGATATTTTATTTCAAATTGTTGATGTTGGCCGCCTTACATATAATATCTTGCTTGGTAGACCATGGATTCATGATATGCAAGCAGTGCCATCTACCTATCATCAGTGTGTTAAGTTCCCCTACAATGGAATAAATATTTGTATACCTGGGGATAACACTTTATCTGTTAACTCAATTTTAGTAGGAGCTCATGTTCCCCTCAATAGAGAAGCAGGAGACTTTGATGCAACCTTAGCTGAATGTAAAGACAAGCTCAACTCCCTCACAACACATCAATTTTTTCCCAGGTCTTATGGAAAGCCTTCACAAGAAAAGAGACCTTCCTTTTTAGCTATGACTTTATTTGGCATGTTTGTAGAGTACTCAGTGCCTATTCAAGATGAGAAAGAAGAGACATTTGTTAGAGACTAGATTTATAGAGAAGAGAAATACATGCACAATGAGAACTTCTCTCCCTCTCATAAGACTTATGGAAGAGGGTATAATTTTGTCAAATAGATGGGCTATCCCAGACATGGCCCTCTTAATCATAGATTGGATACTAGGGCTGAACCTCTTGATCATGCTCTTTTTGGATACAATTCTAAGAAGATGATTGGCATAGGATTCACGAATCAAAAAAAGCACACTACTCCTATCTTTGATAAGTCAGATAGTGAAGATGAACCAAAATATGTATACAATTTGACAAATCAACAAGACATGTGTGAATATTGGGTCCCTTCCACTAATCTCCTATGGGGAGATTCAGATATTCCGGTCACTCTTGCATCAGTTGCAAATTTAGAACAAGATGAATCAAATGTAGAAGATCCTTTTAGAGAATGTCAACAAAGGAATCTTGTTCATTTAATGGGTAGAGAAGGTTTTACCCTTGTTGACACTAGACCTTCCACATCAAGAGGTTCCAAACCTTCATGGTGTAAAAATCCTAGTTGTAGTTTAGAAACAAATTCATATGAGTATGAATGGGACTCCTTCTTAGAGCCTTCTACAGTTGAAATGGATATTGATGTTATCCACACTTATAGTTCTCAACCCAAGGTATCCAACAAGTCACATATAGGATTAAAGGATTTGAACCCATGTGTTTCCTTAGTGGACGATTCTTTGCTTGTTAGGACGAATCCTGATTTGGGTATCTTAGAAGGATACTTGATAAAATCTAACTCTTCGGTCACCAACGATAATATAATTCACATTTATAACCTTGAACCAATTGTTGACTTGCCTCTTGTTCATCTTGACCTCATTGATTGGTCCCAACGCTATCAAGAACTTGAGCTCTTAACATATCAAAATGATTATGAGATAGCCTATTACCTAAATGCCATTGAACCCATTGTCTCTTCCACCAGTGAACCAGCTACTAGCATGACAGAGCCAGACATCAAGTACCTTAGTCACAAAATAAAATCAAAAGAATAGGAGTTTTGATGGTGAAAACTACTGTGTGGTGGTGTTAGAACCGAAAAAAGTAAAAATAAATGGTGTATCCAAGGGTGAAAACCTCTCTGAGGCACCTAAGGATGAGGTACTTGATCATCTCCCTAGCTACTTTCAAGATAGATCTTCAGTACTTATTGAACCAACACAAGTAGTCAATTTGGGTATAGATGACGCTCCACAGATAGTACACTTGGCTGAGTCCTTGTCACCACAAGAAAAAGAAGCTTACACTAAGTTCTTATAGAAAAATAAGATCAACTTTGTATGGACTTATTTAGATATGCCAGGGTTGGACATTAATCTTATCATGCATCACTTGTCCATAGCTCCTGGTGTCAAACCAGTTAAACAAAAATTGAGAAAGATGCATCCTCGTATAGCTCTCCTAGTCAAAGCAGAATTGGAGAAAATTCTTGGTGCAAGATTCATAAGAGCTATTGCCTATGCTAAATGGATATCAAAAATTGTACCAGTATCCAAACATGACAAATCCATTCGAGTTTGCACAGATTTCAGAGATGTCAATAAAGCATGCCCAAAGGATGACTTTCCATTTCCTAATATAGACATGATAGTGGATATGACTGCAGGTTATGAGATTTATTCCTTGACAGATGGTTTTTTAGGATGAAATCAAATTAAGATAGCTCCTGAAGATCAAGAAAAGACTGCATTCACATGTGCATGGGGTAACTATTGTTGGAAAGTTATGCCTTTTGGATTAAAAAATGTAGGAGCCACCTATCAACGAGCTATGACAACCATTTTTCATGACATGATGCATAAAAACATGGAAGATTATGTGGATGAAACCTTTTCCAAATATAAGCAAAGAGACACACACTTAGATGATTTAGAAGTCATTCTAGATCACATGGAACAATTTCAACTAAGGTTAAATCCTAAAAAGTGTGCATTTGGAGTCACCTCTGGAAAACTACTCGGATTCATCATTTTAGCAAAAGGAATAGAGGTAGACCCTGAAAAAGTCAAAGAAATCATAGATATGCCACCTCCTATAAACATTAGTCAAATGAGGAGTCTTCAAGGACATATTCAATAAATAAGGAGATTCATTTCACAATTGGCAGATAGAGCTCAACCCTTCAACAAGAACTTACACAAAGGAGTCAAATGTGTTTGGAATGAGGGTTGTCAAAAGAGTATAGATCAAATCAAGAAATACTTGGCAAATTCTCCCATTTTAATGCCTCCTATCCCAGGGAAACCACTTATTCTATACATTTCAGTGACAAAATCTTCCTTGGGGGTATTACTAGCTCAACTTGATGAAAATGGGAAAGAAAGAGAAATATACTACATTGGCTGTACTATTGTTTCATATGAGGTTAACTACACTAGCATTGAGAAAGCTTGCCTTGTAGTTGTGTTTGCTTCCCAAAATTTGCAACATTACATGCTTGCGCACACTATACACCTCATAGAAAAATTAAATCCACTCAAGTATTTGCTAGGTAAGGCTGCCCTCACAGGTAGACTTGCTAAATGGATGATGATACTTTAAGAATTTGACATAGAGTACATTGAGCGTAAAGCAATCAAAGGACAAGACATAGCAGATCAATTGGCTGACTTCCCAATACATGATAATGCACCTATTCAAGTTGACTTCCTAGATGAGCACCTCATGTATATGAATGAAAGAACATAGAAGATGTTCTTTTATAGATCCTTTATGCAAAACAGTTTAGGAGTTGGTGTGTTGTTTGTTTCTCCTCATGGGTACACAATCGCTAAGTCTTATAAATTACTGTTCCCATCTACAAACAACATTAATAAGTATGAAGCTTTAACAAATGGACTTAAGATGGCCATAGAATGGAGAATCATAGAGTTACACATCTGTGGGGATTCAGAGCTAATAATCAACCAAGTTAATGATGAATATCAAACAAAAATGAGAAACTGTTACCTTATAAGAAAATGGTTGATTCCTTGAAATGATACTTCACCTTTGTCACGTTTCAGCAAATCCCTAGAGCAAAAAACAAAGAAATTGATGCTATGGCTACACTTGCTTCACTCCTTCACTTAGAGAAACATGAATCTAGATTTGAGTTCCTAGTGGAAGAACTACATCACCCTATCTATGACTCCCAAGAAAGCCATGTAATTTGTACCCTTGTTGGAAATGAGTCACCCTTGTTATGATGCCATTTAATCATACCTTTGTGATGGTATTATACCTAAAACCTTTAACTGATCTGAAAGTAGAAACCTTACCCAAAATGCCTCTCACCATTCCCTTATCTTTGGTGATTTGTATAGGAGGGGTCTAGATGGAACACTTCTTGGATGCTTAGAAAAGGAAGAGTCCAACCAAGCGTTAGTTGATATCCACAAGGGCATCCATGGGGGAAATTCCAATGGTATTTCCATGGCTTGAAGGTTGCTTAGGCTAGGGTACTATTGGCCTATGATGCAGATTGACGCAATAGCTTTTGCAAAGTCATGTGAAAAGTGTCAAAAGTATGGTAACCTGATACATGCTCCAGGAAGGGAGCTCATTCCTTCTATATCTCATTTTCCATTTCAGCGCTGGGTATTTGATCCTGTTGGGAAGATTCATCCCAACTCATCAGGTGGACACAAGTTTATTATCACTGCTACTGATTACTTCACTAAATGGGTAGAAGATGTCCCACTTTCTGTTACCTCGGGCAAGACAGTCTCTCTATTCATTATGAACCATATCATCTATTGATATGGAGTGCCTTCCAAGATTATCACTGACAATAGAGGCTAGTTCAAAAATAAGGACCTTAAACAATTCTGCAAGAAATTCAAGATTAAACAACATTGGTCCTCAATTTACTTCCCGCAAGGGAATGGTCAAGCAGAGGCATCAAACAAAAACATTCTTAAAATCTTACATAGAACAATCTGTAAGAATGGTAGAGATTGGCACTTACAGATAAATCTGGCTTTGTGGGCCTATAGAAAAAGCATTCGTACTCCTAGTGGGGATACTCCTTTTACCCTTTCATATGGCATTGAAGCAGTGTTACCTTTGGAGGTTGAGATTCCTTCACTTAGATTTTCCCTCAAAGGTCTAGTTACAGATGAAGACTACCGCACCATGAGACTTCAAGAGCTAGAACTTCTAGATGAGAAGCGTCAAGCATCATTTGACCACATGAGGTTTTATCAAATGTGCATGTCCAAATCCTTCAGCAAAAAGGTTCTCCCTAGATAATTCCAAGTGGGAGATCTTTTCCTACGTGAAAATCCTAAGAATCAATAGCATAGAAATCAAAAGGGCAAATTTGAACCTAATTGGCTTGGACCTTACATCAATACAACACATTTTGGGTCACATGCTTATTTACTATCTAAATTAGAGGGATAGTAGCTCCTTGATCCTATCAATGTCTTGCACCTAAAGAATTTCTATCCATGATGCCCATTCTGTCTGGGGGCATCCTTTGTACATAATTATTGATCCTGAAAAAATCCCAAAAAAATGATATATTGTCAACAATTCTAAAAATCAGAAAATTTCCTAAAAAAATGATCATCTTAGTGAAAACCTAGCAATAGGCACTTTGATGTATCTCCAAAAAAAATTATATATTCCAAAAATACAAAAAAGTCAAAATATTCAAAAATTAAAAAAAATAGAAAAAGTGCCTTGGTGAAAACCAACAAGCGCCTTGGTAGCAAAAAATTGTTATAAAATCCAAGTGGTGAAAACCTCAAAATAGGCACTAGTTGAGGACTTTGCACCCCTGTTTCTTAGTGCATGTCCTTGACACTTAGCCTTTCTCCATCATGCCTTGTCCTTGTTGCCTTGGTCTAGAATTTGTCTTTGTATTTGTCTAGGGGGCCTAACTATGTTAGCTTCGGTCTCTTGGATACATTAGTCTTTAGGAAACCTCACAAATGGTGTTTTTGAACACCACCCCAACTGTATTTTTTAATACAACCCCTGACATTGAGTGTTTTTCAACACTTATCAGTTTGGTCTTACCTAGTTTTGTCATTAGATCTTACATGCTTGCAAGCATTCGATTCTTATCCTCAGAACTTAGTATTAGTTAGCACACTTAAATTTTTAAACACAACACTTAATTCTTGAGCTATGTCATCCTGGGATCTATGCCTTGATGCGAGAGTGGTTTTTCTACATTAAATTGCGTAAGGTAACATGGAAGTCATCTTGACCTTTATGAATTTGATGCTTATGTTAGAATCTTTCCACATTCCACTCTGATATAAATCACATTCATATCTTCATAGTTGCGCTTGTGACTAGTGATGATTGTGTGATTTTTTGATGTCTATTAATAATGGCCCATTGATGAAAATCAGTTTCTTAACATTCTCTAATGAATGATAAACACAAAGTCCAATGTTATAGTTGCCATATTGCAAGTACACCTTTGTATTTTCATGTAGCTTGCATTGTTAGACCTCATGTTAGTTTGCATTTTTAGGCTGCATTATGAGTTTGCGAGGGTTTTCCTTCATCTTTCTTGTGGAATTTTAATCAAATGTAGTCATGTTTGATCTTCATTTCTTTATCTTCTTTCGTGATCTCAATCAAAATTTTCTATCTTAAATAGTTGATTGATTTTGGGGAATTCTCTTTCTTAAGGCAAATTCTCTTTCTTCTCTCCATTTCTTTCCACCTCTTCCAAAATTCTA
>MU225559.1:843464-860014 GCA_018584345.1 Thuja plicata | reverse complement strand
TTCTCTTTCTTAAGGCAAATTCTCTTTCTTCTCTCCATTTCTTTCCACCTCTTCCAAAATTCTATCTTCCATTCGCTTTCACCCCACTTCTTTTCTTCTAATTCAACCTTGGGGCATAATCTTTCGTACTTGATGATCTACCTCGGTTCTTTGATCCTTATATCTTTCATCTTACATCAATAACCTTATCATTAGTTCGATTTGATGAAATTTATCAATTTTTTGTTTCTCCTCTATCTCATTTCAATTTTGATCACAAGGGGGCAGTACCTATCAAACTCCAATCCTTGATTCAGCATTATCAATCCTATCAATTTCTCCGCTTGGGGCAACCTTGCTTGAGATTATTATCTTGGACATGTTAATCACCTATTTACAGGGGTGTTGACCTTGTCTTTTTCAAATAGTTTATCATTTTCTTGATGTGTTCCCTTCTGTCGATCACACTTCTAGGTTTTTTTGTGATCCCAAATCGATCTCACACTTTAACTGCATTCTTTGACTACATGTGTTCCTATAAATATCACACATTAGTCAAAGAGGGGCAAATGTATGCACCCTAAAATGGTCGTCTAGACTATGGGCCCCCATTCTTCAATTTATCAAATGACAGAATCAATTTATCAAATTCTTGAATCAATGTTTTGCAACATTTTTAATTCAAATCAATTTCCTTGATTAAATCATAATTAATTCAATTATTTCAATATTTCCTAAGGTTTGATCATTTTATCCATAATCTTATTTAATTAAAAGAAAACACCCCTTTTAATTAAATAAAATGATCTTATTTAATTAAAAGAAAATCCCTTTTTATTAAATAAAATAATATTATTTAATTAAAATAAAATCACTCTTTTAATTAAATATTCTTATCTTATTTAAGTAAAATCTCTCTTTTAATTAAATAAAATAATCTTATTTAATTAAAAGAAAAAATCCCTATTCTAAATAAATAAATAAAATCCCCACTTAAAGCTCTTTTTTTGATGAAAAAAAGGAAATAAATCAAATTAAAAATAAATAAAACTCCTTTTTTTTTCACACATAATCCTAAGTGGTGAGTTTTTTCCTCTTGTATTTTTAGGTATTCATCCCACATTGCTCTTGAGAATGCATTCCTCTCCACACTTTCCTTTATAAGGAGCCATCTCCTTCTCATTTAGACATCAGATATAGAATTTTTATGTTATTGTTATGCTGCAGGTTTGGAGAGCAACTTTGGAGGAGAGTTTGAGCATTTGACCTTAAACTATGCAACTTCTCTTCTTCTTGTTTTGTTCTCTCATGCATCAATGGAAATCCATTTAGATTAGATTCATGTTAATTTATATGCATATGTCCTTCATAGATTAGTTTTCCTATTTCCTTTCATGCATTGTTATCATATAGATTAATTTGCTTCATGCATTGTTATCATATAGAGTAGTTTTCATTTTCATTTGCAATGCATATTTGATGATCATGGAGACTAGCATTTTTTCTCTTCCTCTTTGAATCTCTCATTTCATGGTGTACTTGCATGGGCATAACTAGTTCTAAACTGAGGGCTTCCATTACAAACCCTTGCACTCCATGAATAGGGAGCTATGAGTCGTCATTTGAGAGCTCATTCTTGAGAAATCTTGAATATAATGACTCATAGAAGTGTGACTACTTTTTAGCACACACCTATGATAGGGTGAATTGGGACTTCATGTTGAATGCTTTAACTTCCTTTGGTTGCAATGATACTTTTCTTCAAATCATCATGCAGTTGATCTCTACTATCAAGTTTGTGGTTATTGTAAATGGTTCTCCCATTGGGTTTTTCTTCACTTCAACGGGCATTAGGAAGGGATACCCCCTTTTCCCTTTCCTCTTCATCGTTATGTATGAAGACCTTAGGAGGTTTATTTAGATATAGGTTAAGACTAGTAGACTCAAAGGCTTAACCTCATCATCCAGGGATTTAGTTTGCTCGCATCAACAATTTGTGGATGACACCCTTCTTATGGGGGGAATATCTATTTTGGAGGCCAAATATTTCAAGGATTTTATTATCACTTATGAGGGTGCATCTGGTGAGGCTATCAACATTTCAAAAATCTCTCTCTTCTCCATTAATTCTCCTACCAACAGACAACAGAGGATTTTTGGAATTCTTGGGTTCAGAATTGATACTTTTCCCTCCACCTATCTGGGCCTTCCTCTCTGTGAGCTCATGATGCCCCAGTTACATTTTGGGGAAATTTGATTGATAAATTTCAAACTAAAATGTCTTGGTGGAAAGGTTCTCATTTTTCTTAGGCTTGTAAGCTCTAATTTATTAAGTCCTATTTAGAAAATTTTCCAATTTATGTGATGAGTATTTTTAATGTTTCAAAGAAACTTATTGTTAAACTGGAACAAATACAAAGAAAAATCCTATGTTTGGGCTACGAGTCAAAAAACAATATGCATTTAGTCGCTAGGAACTAGGTTTGTTTGCCTACATTTTTGAGAGGTTTGGCCATTCATAAGACAAAGACATTTAATAAGACCCTTCTTACCAAACAACTCTGGTGCAGTATTACTATTAACAATGACTGGACCAAGATTGTTTAGGCCAAATACAAGAATGTTTTTTCTCACTTTAAGGAATTTACTACAGATAATAGACCCATAGATGTGATCTTCTTTGTGGAAACATATTTCAAGTACCAAGGACCTTCTCCTCCAGGGAATGCATTGGTCGATCAACAATGGTAGTGTGATCCATTTCTGGGAAGACTAGTAGTTTGGAGATTCCCCCTTTCCTCCATTCCATATTTTGATTGGTTTAAACCTATTTGTGTTTGACGGTTTGGGTTCTTTTTTGCTGACTATATTCTTCACTCTAATTGGATAAACCTTATGGATGTGAGCCTAACCCTCGGCCATCTTCAGGATATGTTGAATCTTGTCTATATCCCCAACTCACTAATGGAGGATGGAATTATCTAGTTTCCTTTCGTAGATTATAAATTCTCAGTTTCAAAGGCTATTTTTATAAGAAAATCAGACATTCTTCTCCTAGGCTCTTTTGGTCCTTGGTTTGGAATTTGAATTTGTTCCCCAAATTTTTTTATTTTCTTTTAGATTCAAATTTAGAATAAAATTCTCACTATTGATAATCTATGCAAGAGAGGAATGTCCCTCCCTAATTGTTTCTTTTTATGTTTAAAGTTTTCTATTTACATGGTCTCCATATCTTTTTCACATGTGCTTTTTCTAGAGAGTTTTCATCCTTCTTTATTCTTTGGTTAACTTCCTAGGTTTCCTGAATTCCATTACAAATTGTTGGATTTAATGGAAGTCCCCTTCTCATAAATACTCCTTGATTTCTCTTTGGAACATCATGTCGTGTAACATTTCTTGTGGGTTGTGGAAGGAGAGAAACAATCGTATCTTCAGAGACAAAATTTGTTCTAAAATTGATGTGGCTCACAAAATTTAATTGGGTATTAAAGAGATATTTATTCTGATTTGTGGTAACTCCTCTAGTTCAGGCCCCCCTGTAATTGTTGAGGTTTAGAATTACCACCCCAACTCAGCCATTAGGGCTTTATAGGTATTCTATCCTAACAATGGAAACCTTCTCTATCTATGGGTAGACTATGATTGAGAAGGAATCTATGGATTCTAGGCTGGTTCCTAACTGATTTTGGATATCACCTCCTGATTGAAAAAATTGAATTGGGAAAAGGGAGAAAGATTTAAAACTAAATGGGAAATGGGGTGATACACCAAAACTTACTCCAAATCTATCAGGATTTTTCAAACCAGCATCCCCAACTACAAAATCACTGAGTTGCATTTGTCATTCTCTACTCAACATAAAGGTTGACTAGAATTCACTATTAGGGTTAAGACCACAAACAGTAAAAACTGACAACAAACTTACATATTCTGCAAAAAGGCCTGATTTTTTATAACATAGGAAAGGAATCAGAAATAATTTACTTTAACAGATCACATAACATATGCAACCCTTAATGCAAAAAAGAAGAATAGGATTGGATCCAATACTCAAAAATTTATGTAATCAAAAAGCCTGCTCTTATTTCCTTCAAAAACCTGAAAATGTGGTTACAAAATAGTCTCTAAAACATCTAGAAACAATAAGTTCACTTATGCACTATGTCCCAAATCTGCAACTCAAATGGATACAAAAAGCATCAAAAAAGTCTACAAGAACAAATAGTTCACTGAAAGCACCTCCTCTTTAAATTCTACCCCCCTTAGATGAAGAAAAAACACAACTATATAGCCCATATTGCTCAATTTCGAAAATGACATCTCCCTCCAAAACTCTCCTCAAAATAGAAAGATAACCCAAAATTAGAGGCTTAAATGATGCTTACAAATTAGCCCCCAATCAAGCTCCTCAAAAACAACACATCCCTAAATCTAAGGCATGATTAGTGCCTAAAATCTAGCCCTTGAAGGCCCATTTCAAAAATGAACTCACCCCTAATGTAATTGGTATCTAAAAGATTTACATCTTTTTACATAATGTTACCGATCCTCTCCACCAATGAAGGCCCTGTAAAGTTGGTGATTAAATATTTTACATCTTTTTACAAATTTACCAACTTAATTACAAATTAATTTGCAAAAAACATTAAAACTAACCCAAATCATAACCCAATCCACTACATTTGCATAAAAAACTCTAACTCCCAAGCATAGCCGACACCAAACTTTAGGATAATTCGACACTTAACTCTATGGTCAACATGACCCACAAAATATCACACTGTCATGGCATATAATGAAGCTATCATGGCATGTAAAGAAGAGTTTTTGTGCATTGTAGTCTCTGTACTTGATGGATTTCAAAATATATTCAATTTGACATAGGGATCTTTTGGCCATTTCATTTTGAAGTCTATCTTTTGGAGAAAATCTAGGGTTTCTTGCTGTTGGATGTTGTCATGCTATTGTTCATCTTTGGTTCTCTTTGTTTAGTGCTGGAATCTAACTTGGAATCTTCTGAAAGTAGATTGGAGTTAACAGTGTTGTTAGCTAACCAGAGCTCGGGATCTTTTTCAAACTAGAGTTGTCTTCTTGTGGTGTCTGTGGGTTATGTGTTTTCACTATTGAACTCGGGCTCTTGTTTACTTGCTGGAGTAGTTGGTAACTTGGAGTTTGAATGCCATGAAACATGGGGTTTTTGTCTTTACACAAACTCAGCCTCCACAATGAAGTCTCTACCCACAAATTTCAACTACTCTTGAATCTGTTGAACTCAACCTCTACTGGAATTGCCCCTTACTTGACTCCTCCCACATCTCAATTTGTAACTTTCAGATAAGTTACCTTTTACTTCTAGCTTTGTATTTACTTTACTTTATAGTGAAGTCACTATTGTGTTTTCATTGGATATCTTTTGGGATACTCTAGTTACGACTTTTTGACTTCAACTGGTCTCCATCTTTTCTTGCCACAATTTTGAGTCATTACTTTTATGCTATTATTACTGGTCATTGCTGACTCACTGTTTTAGACCACCCATATAAAAAAAAATTTGATCTGGAAGTGTAAGCCCATGAATGTTGATTTCTTTTGTTCATTAATGAGGAACTTGTCAGCTCCATAGGATGTCTGCACTTATCATTTTAAAATTCCATGAATAATGGCGTTGTGCATGTGTTGTTTTAAGAACTTGGCTTGTTCTTGGACTTGGCCCCCACTGAATCTTTCTCCACTGAGTCCTTATGGTGCTCTGAACATAGAGAGCTCAGGCTCTTCAACCACAGCCTCTCCATTGATGTATGTTGTTCATTAATGAGGCAGCTTGTCGGCTGCCATGGGTGTCTATTTTTTATGTCCTTTAGATGTCATTCTGATGTCTTCATGCTCACTTGTCTGAATGTTCACTGTTTGCGTTTTATCCTTTGAGTTGACATTGTTGTCTTTACACAAACTCACTTCTTTAGCTTTTACACTGTTTTCATGGATACAAAACCCTGTCATTTCAATCAAACCAAGACAATGTTGTTTGCTCTATTTTGCATAAACTCTTTATTGCTCTTGAAAATGTACTATTTTGAACTATATTCTCCTCTGTATATGCAAATCAATTTTTTGCAAAAAAAAACGTAGATCACAGTGACATGTATCTTATATACTTTAAACAACACCATCATTTGATTTTATATATATATATATATATATATATATATATATATATATATATATATGCATTGTTTAAAACTACATCTTCATATGCATAATCTAATTTTTTGACAACATTGAATCTAGCTCATCTTTTCTGTGTAACAGTATCAACAGTGTTGAAATCTGTAACAGCATGTATGCACCCCATAGCAACTTGTTATGCACTGCATTTTTCCGCCTTCTGCATTTGTATACATCACTTAATGTTTATGTATATCTGCATACTTGTAAAAACTCTGTCATATTTATGCACAAATGATGTCATACACTCTAGCTTTGTTTTTTTCTTATTGCTTTCACATGTTGAACACTTGCACATGTAAATGAGGTTCGAGGATGGGCTCATGACACTCACTACATCTTTTAAATATAGCAAAGGTTTGTATAAATATATGTCCTTTTGATGTCATTATTCTGTTAATGAAGATGTATACATTGATATCATCAGTAAATATGCAGTTCAGGGAGTTTGACTGATGTATGGTGCCTTTTTAGTGAACTATGTATTTCTTAGATCCAATTGGATCTAACAACTTTTCCATGATGATGATGCAGGAAACAGGAACAATGGAAAAACTAGGATGGAGGACAAAAAGAGACATGACCAAGACAACTTGGACATGAAGACTTCAGATGATGCAGATGACCAACTCCAGAAACTAGAAGACCTCTTAAAGGAAATGTATAGATCCCTATGCCTTTCTCTTACTTTGTTTTCTACATATGTCCTCTAATTTTTATTATGCAAGATGTAACCTCATGAAAGGAAC
Source organism: Thuja plicata (assembly GCA_018584345.1). NCBI lineage: Eukaryota > Viridiplantae > Streptophyta > Pinopsida > Cupressales > Cupressaceae > Thuja > Thuja plicata. The sequence continues at coordinate 853,061 of MU225559.1, read as the reverse complement.
ATTTTTTACTACATTTAGTTTGAATGCACAGTGTAATGATCATTTATGAATTTGAAATTGTGAAACTGATCAATACATAGAGTACAAATAAAACATGATAATATGAATGTAATGTAAATGTACACATCTTTACTGGCTGAACAATAATGTTAAAAAGATGTCTCTTTATGCAAATTTTCTTGATATCCCGTATGTGAAAAATTTGGGTAACAATAATCACTCCTTCTAAGGACTAGAAGTTTGACCAAGCTTGTAATTTATATTGGGACATCAAAAAACCATTGACCAAATATAAGAAAATAAGACCTAACACAAAGTGGCAACCTCCTTCCGGGGGATGGTTCAAAATGAATACATATGGGGCAGAAAAATGGAATCCTTGACCTATAGGATATTGGGGAGTGGTTCATGAAAATATAGGTAGAATTATCTTGCAAATGGAACTCCCTTTGGGGATTTAGACAAACTATTACACTGAGGCTATGGTTGTCTATATGGGCTTAAAGATGGCTACAAATAATGGTATAACTAATGTTTGGTTACAAAGTGACTCTTTGAACATTGTTAATTTTCTCAAAGGTGTATCCCCACCTAGTTGGACCATTAAAATGATTATAGTGGATAGCCTAAGGTTATCAGAGGGGTTTGGAAATTTGATAATATCTCGGGTCTATCATGAGGAGAACCATGTAGTAGATCATCTTTTCAACTTGGGTGTGAGCGGACATCAAATATTAGATTGGGTATGAACAATCATATCCCAATAAGCCTAATCTAACATCTCTATAATGATGATACATGATGGTGATTTATTCCATGTCTGGGAAATGATAAATTCATATGTGCGACAGAACAAAGGAAGGATTAAATCTTTATTCAAGATATGGATGCATTTGTGTACGGTATTTTTCTTACATTTCCTCTCTACAAACCTGGGTTTTCAGGCCAGATCCATGGGAGGAGATAGAAATCACACTGATCCTATTATCTATGATAGATATCGAAATATTGAGCCCTTCTAAAATTATATATATATGCATTGTTTAAAACTGCATCTTCATATGCATAATCTAATTTTTTGACAACATTGAATCTTGCTCATCTTTTCTGTGTAACAGTATCAACAGTGTTGAAATCTGTAACAGCATGGATGCACCCCATAGCAACTTGTTATGCACTGCATTTTTCCACCTTCTGCATTTGTATACATCACTTAATGTTTATGTATATCTGCATACTTGTAAAAAATCTATCATATTTATGCACAAATGATGTCATACACTCTAGATTTTTTTTCTTCTTATTGCTTGCACATGTTGAACACTTGCACATGTAAATGACGTTCGAGAACGGGCTCATGACACTCACTACATCTTTTAAATACAACAAAGTTTTGTATAAAGATATGTGCTTTTGATGTCATTATTCTATTAATGAGCATGTCTACATTGATATCATCAGTAAATATGCAGTTCAGGGAATTTCACTGATGTATGGTTCCTTTTTAGTGAACTATGTATTGCATAGATCCAATTGGATCTAACAAATTTTCCATGATGATGATGTAGGAAATAGGAACAACAGAAAAACTAGGATGGAGGACAGAAAGAGACAAGACCAAGACAACTTGGACATGAAGACTTCAGATGATGCAGATGACCAACTCTAGAAACTAGAAGACCTCTTAAAGTAAATGTATAGATCCCTAGACTTCATCATTCCTTTCTCTTACTTTTTTTTCTGCATATGTCCTCTAAGTTCTACTATGCAATATGTAACCTCATGAAAGGAACATTTTTTACTACATTTAGTTTGAATGCACAATGTAATGATCATTTATGAATTTGAAATTGTGAAAATAATAATTACTTAGAGTACAAATAAAACATGATAATATTTATGTAATGTAAATGTATGCATCTATACTGGCTGAACAATAATGTTAAAAAGATGTCTCTTTATGCAAATTTTCTTGATATCCCGTATGTGAAAAATTTGGGTAACAGTAATCACTCCTTCTAAGGACTAGAAGTTTGACCAAGCTTTTAATTTATATTGGGACATCAAAAAACCATTGACCAAATATAAGAAAATAAGACCTAACACAAAGTGGCAACCTCCTCCGGGGGGATGGTTAAAAATGAATACATATGGGGCAGAAAAATGGAATTCTCGACCTATAGGATATTGACGAGTGGTTCATGAAAATATAGGTAGAATTATCTTGCAAATGGAACTCCCTTTGGGGATTTAGACAAACTATTACACTGAGGCTATGGTTGTCTATATGGGCTTAAAGATGGATACAGATAATGGTATAACTAATGTTTGGTTACAAAGTGACTCTTTGAATATTGTTAATTTTCTTAAAGGTGTATCCCCACCTAGTTGGACCATTAAAATGATTATAGTGGATAGCCTAAGGTTATCAGAGGGGTTTGGAAATTTGATAATATCTCAGGTCTATCATGAGGAGAACCATGTAGTAGATCATCTTTTCAACTTGGGTGTAAGAGGACATCAAATATTAGATTGGGTATGAACAATCATATCCCAATAAGCCTAATCTAACATCTCTATAATGATGATACATGATGGTGATTTATTCCATGTCTGGGAAATGATAAATTCATATGTGTGAGAGAACAGAGGAAGGATTAAATCTTTATTCAAGCTATGGATACATTTGTGTATGGTATTTTTCTTACATTTCCTCTCTACAAACCTGGGGTTTCAGGCCAAATCCATGGGAGGAGATAGAAATCACACTGATCCTATTATCTATGACAGATATCAGAATATTAAGCCCTTATAAAATTCCATTTATGTGGGGGTCCTAAGTAGGTACATGGAGTGACTTCATGAAGATGATACCCTTGTCAATAAGGCTTTTGTTAAAGGCTTGAAGGATAAAGTTATACCTATCTATGGGATCGAGTTGGTGATCAATAAAGAGCATGTCGTCCAAGTTTCCAATACTCTCATTGAAGGTAGAAAATTCTACAGAGATAAGAAATTTAGATCAGATGTCGTGGATTTTTTCTTTCTTCCTCGTGAACAGGAAAAGGCCCTCAAAATCACAGTCGAGTGTCTCAACATATTTTCTCTTGCTAAGCTATAGTCAAACGTTAGTAAGGTAATTATGGATTACATGACATAGGATGAGAAATTTGGTAGTATTTTAGCTACCATTTCATGATCTTGAATCATTTTCATGATGATAATGTTATTTGTATTTTGTTCTATTTGGTTTCTTCACTTAACCATAACATTATAGCCAATAGGAAGAACCCCTCCTCTCTAATAATTTTTGAGTGTCTTATTATATTGATTATGGAACATGCTAAAGCCCTCCATGTGGATAAATTCGCCCCTAAAATTGGTATTGAGTTTAATAAAAATGTGAGGGTGCACCAATGGGACACAAATTTTTAACACCCAGATGTTGATTCAGATGGAGCTAAAGTTTTCCATATTTATAAGGGCAAAGGTATGTCAATTTTTTTTTTAAATTTCTATGCCTTCCTCTTCTCAGAATAAGAGAGTGGTGTACTCAGGGGATGATGACTCTGATTATCAACCCTCGATTGAGGTTATCCCTAATTCTTTGGACAATAAAGGGAAAAGAAAAGAAAAAGGCCAATTCCAGTGTCACAAAATAGAAAGGAAAGACCACAATCACTTATCCTTCTCCTAACAATTTGAATAAAGCCTCTGACTAGAATCCTTTTATGCCTCCCAAACAAAGGTCCCATGTTCTTTAGGATGTCAGGGACAAGGTTCAGAGAAGTGAATCCATTATTTTACAAAACTATATTGATAATGAGAAAGGAAATGAAGAGGCCACTCCTATGGGTCTGTGTAGGGCCACTTTGCTGGAAAAGGGTTCTTAGATTTTGGATAATTCTTCTATCAATACTTTGATGAAGAATATGTTCTAGAATTAGGAGGATATTAATCAAATTATTACAAAGATTAAAAATTTGAAGAACAACTCTCCCTCTATTCAAAAACTAGATGATATTCTTGCAAAAACTCATACTTTGGCCAAAGGTATCTACGATCTCAATCTAGAAGATACCATTAAGGTGGCTCATGACCAATTGAATAGGATTGTTTATATCAGTAAAACCACCATGATTGACACCATTCATAGGGGGCTTCACTTAGTGAAACTGAATCATAGATCATTTGTTAGTGGTGTACTAATGAGTCCCCCTATTTTAAAAAATTATTGCCTCAAACTCCTTTTTTTTTAGCCCCCTCTAATACCCATCCAATAGCCCCCGTACCCTTTTTCCTATATAAACCTACATCCCCGCTCCCCAAAAAACCTCCTCCCCCTATTTAGGCAATATATTTCCCCCTTTCTTTATCTTAAATCCCCCAATATGAATGCTTGTAGTATTGTATTGCCCCTTTAGTGAAGACCCTGTAACACTAGTGAAGGTCTGAAAAACCTCAATGAGCAAGTTGTGGTTGTTCACTGTTAGGAATAAGGTGTCTCAACCTTGAATAATTCCTATTCTAATTATTTGTTTTGTAAAATGTATTTCTTGCAAATAATGTTGATGTGTTGCCATCTTGAATTGTGTGCAAGGAGATCATGGCTAAAATGGTTATGACAGATTCCTATGACACATAAGAGCTATGTCAGGAAGATTCAATGATAGGTGAAGACATGTGGCAACTGATAAATTTGAGTACTGTACAATTTTGGGTTTCCTATTTTCTTGGAGAATGGTAAAACCCTAATACGGTTATCTTTGGGAGTAGCCCTAAAAAGTGAAGTGCATGATATAAGCATTTTTTAGGGTTGCGAAGAGAAGAGACACGAGTGTATTGTTGGAACATTTTATGCTGCCGTGATTTGTTTTCAAGGGTTTTGAAATCTTCTGAAAGAACTTGCATTGCAAGTGTATTGTAAGTTGTAATAGTTTTGATCAATACATTGTGTAGGTTTTGGAGTGCTGGGGTTTTTTAACGAAAGGTTTTCCCCAGGGTATATCATTGTGTCATTCTCTATTTTTCTATATGCATGGTATGTGGTTGCAATATCTTTGTTAAAGTATTTAACGAATCTAAAATTGTAAGGATTTAAAAGAATTTGCACAATACTTTCCTATAGAGATTAGCGTAGGAAGTTGTTTCCGCACCTAAGTTTCCTTACATTCACAACCTTCTAACGGATGATTCACATGTGAAGAAGAAGAGTAGAGACATGGAGGTGGAAAAAGGACGTTGAGCTTGAGATAGGGACCACCTCTACTATGTCAGGTCCTGCTAGCAGGTTGAGAATTAAAATCATGGCTTTGACCCCTTTAGATACCATAGTCAAGAAATTGAAGGGCATAAATGAGGACATCATTAGGAAAAATGATAATTTATCTAAGATGTTATATGTTAGTTTGGGGTTTATTTTCCCCTCTATTTTTCTTCCTTTTGGCATCTGGTTCCTATCTTGTTGGTGTCTATTTTATCTTTTGAATTGGAAGTTTGTTTTTGTTTTTTAACTTGAGTTTCTGGTCCCTGTAAAACCAGCTTTCCCCTAATCAAAAAATATTAATTATTGCCTATTATATTAAAAATAATTTAAGTATACTAATTATATTTTTATTGATTGATACTTTTATATTTTGAATGGTAGATATAATATTGATACTTAGATGTAACATCTTTTTCTATCAAAATATGAAAATAATTTTATTAGAGATTGTTTTACCATGTCAAACTTTGCAATTGATCTCTTGCTAATGAAAAACCAATTTACCTATGCTAAAAATAGCCTAATTGATATAGATCCATCCATCTGTATATATAATTAGAAATAAGCTTCTGTATTAGAGCTTGATTTAAACTACAAAACAAAATATTGTTCTCAATATTTGTAGCTATTCTTAGATAAGACATTTTTTGAGTAATAGAAAAGAACTATGATGGCATATCTTACTCATAATATTTTTATGTTTACTTCTACAAATAATTACAAGTTCTTATAAAGAATTAAAATTTGTTCTTCTAAAGATAAATAAAAAATGAGCACTTGAGATTGTGATGGCCCTATTAGTGTGTTTAGTTGTTGTGTCTACTAAGTCATTCTCCCAAGAGCTAAGTTACACACATATTACTTGAGCTTAGTTAGAGACTGCATATGAATATTCCCACTTTCAATGGTGTTATCACATTCTAACTTCCCACCTGAAATAGAACTTCCACCTTTATTGGGCTTACTACTTTATCACTTGTCCAAATTTGGAGGGTGATCTAACTTTAGTAGACATGTTGCACAGTCTCCTTTCCACCTAGGAGGGTAATCCATCTTCAGTGAACATCTAACGCTTTAAATTTTCCACTTTGTGTAGGTGATAATTTATCTCTTTATGTATCATGTCATAGGATTACAACACTTGTCATAATCTTATGTCTTCCTATGTCTTGAATATGCCTATTTAACCAAGCGACATCCTTTATAATATCAATTTAGTTGATTCAATGAAAAAAATTAGTTAATTTTGGCAATCCAGTTGATGCATTCTATTGCATTCTTGGTGAGAATACAATTTATTCTTGTTAAAATATCATCTCTTGTTATCGTGGCTTCCATTAGGCATCTAGATCTTTGGTGCATATACATTCATTGCTAAATATTACAAGCCCTTTCAAGATATCCTTTGATGTTCAAAAATTTAATTTACATGTTTTTCTATGATTTTTAAATTATTCAGATGCAACATCATTTAGGAATGTAATAAAATTCAATGTGTAGTGAAAATGAAATGCTAACAATTACACAAAAAAGGCATTTTAAAGTTTTTTTTGAATATTTTGAGGAGATCATTTCCATATCTAAAATATATTTTTCAATACTTGAAATCTATATGGATCATGGAACATTGCTCATTCTTGAGCACTACCCATTCATATACACCCATATATTTAGGCATCCTAATCGACTCAACTCGTCTAATTATTCATCGTATTTATGTCCGTTTACATACCTTAAAGCACATTTATCTTCTTTTGTTTATCCCATTTTATACCAAGGTTTTTTAAGTTCCCAAATCATATGGCCCAACATGGCAATTTTATTATGACCTTATGGTCCAACTTGTAGCCTATATATATATTGTAAGACATATCTCTTCTAAGCAATTTCTAATTTAGTTGTATTTTATTTGTTGTTTTAGATCCCCTTTTAACCTATTTTTGACCTCTTGTATCCTCTAATTGGTTTTTGAATTATAAACTCCTTAAAAATTTAGTACATACCTATAACTATAATGCCACTTGGGTCATCTACCATAGAAAAAGGGGCAAGTTTGATCCTTAAAAGGGGAGACCCTATAATATTTGTTCATATAAACTCTTCAAACACATGTTTTCAAACATTTAAGTGTGAATGCAACATACTTAAAATAAACATATCATTTTGATAAAAATATTAATCATCAATTTTAATTTATGTCGATAATGCCTACTTTCAATTAGTCATCATACTATTATCGAATTTACAAAATTAATTGGACAATTGTATTGGTATTTTTTCTAGAAAATAAGATATATATAGTTGCATCTACATTGATAATTTTTTTAACATGGAAATAAATTGTGATTACCACATATAAAACCGATTAAAATATAATTTGAAAAAAAATTACTCTACTTGAAGTAATGGATATATTGGTTTCTCTTAAATTAATAAAATTTACTATGTATAAGTGTTGTTCAAAAATTTCAGAGATCGGTTAAGAAACAAACCTAGGATTTTTCATTTGTTCATCGCGTTCTCTACTACTAAGATACATGACCATTTATGGTCAATTCCATCATTCGTTTGGATGTCCTTTATTTAGAGCTCCTCCGATAAGACGCACTAAAGGTGCTTGGTGTTGCTAGCATGCCTTCGTTCAAATACTATGTTGATGGACCACAAAGAACATGAACCAAGGACCTTTTGTTTACTACAAGAATGCTTTAGCTTCAATCTATTATCCCCTTTGGAACCAATCAAATAATAATCCTCGTCTCACTTATTTCAAACAAAATTTATCAGACTCACATATACCACTCAAATATAAAATTATTGAAGATAATGTTACATGATTTGCAAGATGTCCTCAACATTGATTATTATATTTCTTTTAATGTTTAATATATATATGTAATGCTCATATTAATTTATATTACTAAATTTTTCATACTCATAATATTTATTAACAAATAGAAAATCCAAACAGTATCTTAGATCAAATCTTTTCAGATACTTCTCCCATCTTTATTCTAGTATCCTCCACCTGAAAAACAACACAAGTTTTCAGTCCATAGGATTGTATAATAGTTTGCAACATTTGTGAGGTTATAAATGCCAAAAAGTTAATGTTAGAATATTCAACTAGATAGAAACACAAATAATGGAGGAACTGGTGTTGTCTTGAATGTACCTCAAATCCTATTGAAGCAACCAGAATTTGTTATCCAGTAACTCAATAGTGATGGGATCCTACACCATAACCAAATTCGTACTCATTATTTATAGTTTTTCTTCATTTAAGAAGAATGTTTTGCATTGATATATAGAAAGTTCCCTCCTATATTCTAATGGGAGCAACACGTCTTAATACTTTTTAAAGGTGGTGGGCATTGTTAAATATACCTTCCCACCAATTCCCTCTTATTGTATATTCAAGGTTAAATGGGTTACTGGCCTCTTCTAGTTTCCTTACTCCTGCTTTGATCTGTTAAAAACAATCAATGGAAGTAGCTTAAAGCATAAATCTATAAAATGATCAAGGATGAGAATTTACCTCAATTTCACCATCCTTTAATCTTCTAAGAATGTTATCAATACCATCAGGTCCTCCATACAAAAGAGAAGAGCTAAGAAAGCATTGCTCTTGACAAATCCTTCTATTTTTCTCTTTCTTGTCCTGACTTGTTATTTTCTTTTCTTCTTTTTTATCTGTACTGCTCTCCACTGTAAAGAAACATATGAAGTGTGAAATTCTAATATTGAAAGAACTTAAATCAATGAACCTCCAAAGAATCAATCATCTAACCATAAGGAGAAAGAGAACGAGTAGGAGAAGTTGCTTTTTGACAGTCTTTATATGATTATAGAGAAAGTCAATATCAAGAAGTTAATCACAATGATGAGACTGTAATAAACAAATCGCCGCAATAAAATTGCCATATAATATTGAAGGAATAACCTTAAAAGCAGACAAGAGGAAAATGTAAAATACCTTCCGTAGGGGAAGCTGTTATTTCAATTTGATCCACTGCTTTCACCGACTGATGAAAAGACTGAAAACTATGACAGAAAATCATGCCGTAAGGAAATGCATAGCTGAAGAGAATTACTACAGCCAATATAAAAGATGAGTTTTAAAACATTGAGAAATATCCAGTATGAAACATCTTCATTATCTTCATTATCAATCTTAAACACCAGATAATTATCTTCTCTATTATTGAATGTTTTTCTGGTTGATTAAGTAGACTTGGTGAGCAGAGAAACAATAAAATTTGTTCTTTTGGACAATCTTCTCAAATGGAATATGCCATGCCAAAAAGATATGGGTTTTAAAATTGATACAT
>MU225559.1:825911-843414 GCA_018584345.1 Thuja plicata | reverse complement strand
AAACAATAAAATTTGTTCTTTTGGACAATCTTCTCAAATGGAATATGCCATGCCAAAAAGATATGGGTTTTAAAATTGATACATGTAAAAATTTACATATTGTCTTTAATGTAGAAACTGATAATTTATCATTTCCAATTACATTCAGTAATCCATCATTAAAAAGAATGTATGAACTTGCAATAACCTATACAAACTAAGTGTAAGAATTTACAAGGAAAAATATTTGTAAACACATGATGTCTCAAGCAGAACGTTTATCAGCTCAATAAATTCATTCTACACTAGGGGTAGACCCCAAATTCAACCATTTCAGATAATGAAGAGAAGAGGAAAGTGGCATAACTTTCTTGTAGCTTGATCTAAAGAAACAAAAATATTAGTCTATTACATTGACAAATGGTCAATTAAAATATGAAAAACACAAACAATGAAGGTGAAGCAGCTCTGACTATAATCAAATCCCTACTTGTTTAATCCGAGCAGGTGAAATAGTTGCATCAGATCCCAAGCCTGAGCAAATAGCACATGATCAAAGGAAAACTGAGTGCCACTTAATCAATGACAGAGTGTTGTATATGATAATGGAGTTAATAAATATCTGAGCTATTTATAAATGGAGTAACAAGAAAAAAGCACTTGCCAATAACATGATTTGTGCTCCTAAATCAAGAATCAAAGAACATTGATCAGTGGCTGGGGCACTATATGATGTAAACCAGTTGTTTTGTTGCAGTTGTAAGGCACGCAGGAATGGAAATGTGATTATAAACACCATTAAAAAAAGTAAACAGTGAAACATTCTTAGTGAATGTCTTCATACAATGAATGCATGCATTTTGAGCTGTCATTTGGCTGCTTCGATTCCTTTAACAAAGGGACGTCCTAAATTTTTATATTCATGGAATAGAAACCAAATATATGATTTTTTCCACTGCATACTTTTTGGCAAATTATAATCGTAGTTTGTTTTTTTCGTTGTACCTTATTCGCATGGGGAAACAACTGCAGGAAAACCATTTATGACATGACATGACATTGGAGGGACCACTGAATCACATGTGATCAACTTGAAAAGACTGCATCAACTTGCTCCCATTCGAAGTGAGTATATTTAGAAGTTTGGATATATTAATGTGGTTTACAAGTCAAGGTCGATATGATTATGAGAACATATATGTATATAACTTAGAAGAATATTTTAATGTTTTTAAAAATAAAGATCAACATTATGAAAAAATAAATATAGAACGGTTTAAAAAGTTGCTTGTGGAATATCTTTGATAAAATAAGTTTATTGAAAGGGGGTTAGTGTTGTGTTTTGATCATCACCTTACAAAAATTTGGAAACAAAAATATATTATTGAATAAAGTAATGGTTTAATGTTATACTAAAAATTAATTTATGGTTTATAATTTAGAAAGAAAATGGCAAGGGGAAATTTTTTTTTTATGTTATGTTTTTAAAAATCTATTTATTTTTTTAGTTGATTCATTATTTTGTAGGTTTTATATAGCTTGTATAATATAATATCTTGTTTGATGTATTATATAATAAATGTAGGAGATGAAACTACACTCTTGATACCATGTAGAAGTTGATGATGATATCTAATCACAAGCCAAGAATCATCTGCAAGCAAACCACCTATCACAAAAAGAAGATCAAGAAGTAAGATAATTTGCATGAATTCAATGAGATACTTTTATAAAAAAAATCATCTCTCTAAAATTAGAGAAGAAAAGATAGAAAACTATGATATGTAAACTAGAGGTGCATCTAGTGCCACTCCAATCATATACATGTAAGAAGGGAATATGGTTTTGAATCTTTTCTTGGATACCAAATGAAGTAAGTACATTTGATATTAAAAGCCAGTTATATAGTTAGAAACATATGTTAGTATTAGGTGGTTTTACTTTGGTTGGTCTAGAAAAGGAGAATAATGAGAGTGTATGGTTATCCATTTGTTCATTTGAATAAAATATAAAATTTGGAATTGATGTTCAATGTGATTTTAATATGTTTTTTTAATCTGTAAATCCCCTACCAGGGAACTCGAGAGGACAACTCAATAACTAAGGAAATGAAAACAATTTTTTTTTTAAAACTTTTTATTATTTTTGAAACATAAATTATAATTAACACTTCAAATACAATAGCATAATTCATTAACTTAACCAAGATACATTTTATTAAATGTAAACATTAGTGTGAAACATTAATCATAAAAATAGGTTCTCTTAGGTTCTCAATGTCACTACTTGCAACGTATAAAAAACATGTCTAAGTCAATAAGATTAACAATGAATTCATAAGGTGGACTTAACCACGATGTCTCCCGCTCCCACTGTTGCCTCTCTTATGGGTATTTCAAACTCCACTATTTCCCGCCCGACTTTATTTGGGTTTGGGGCGTCTGAACATGTGTAGAATGGTGGGGGATCTGTTCGTCCGGGGTTCCTGCCAGTGTCGTCTGCTGCGCAGGGAATAAAGGGTCATGTTGTTTCCGCTTCTTATGCAGACGTTGCTGCATTTGAAGCAAATATTTCTGGTGCTTTGTCCTCAGCTCCGGGGAGTGGGAGCCGCCTCCATTCTCCTTCTGTCAATTCTGTATCTGTAAGTCCTTGTGTTAAAATAGGATTTTGATACTGTTGATGAGCTCTCTAAAAACTATGTGAATTTTGCATCAAATGATGCTATCTTTATATTTAGGGGTTTTTGGCCCTCTCTTTTGAATCTACATGCTTGGATTTCTAAATGGTGGGAACCCATCTTAGAGAATATTGTTCAAATATACCCTGTGGCAAAGGTTTTTTTTTATTGTAAAGTTTGAAAATGTTGAAGACATGAAAACTATAATGTGCGATAGTTGCTTCACTTGGGAAGATCATTTTCCCTTGATGGCCAAACCTTGGCATCAGGATTTTGATCCTCTTATTGAGACCTTTAATAAAATATGCTTATGGGTGAGGCTTCCGAATCTTCCCCTCCATCTATGGATAGATTTTGTTCTGGAAGCTATAGGGGAGGCTATTGGGGATTTCCAGTTGATTAATGTGGTTACCTCTGACATTTTTCATCTGACCTATGCTCATATTCTAGTGGAGGTTGGTATCTCTAAGGGTCTCCCTGAGATGATTACTCTAGTTTCTCCTTTGGGTTCTAGGCATTAGAAGTTAGATTATGAGGGAATCCCTTTCTGATGCAGGAAATGCCACATGACTGGTCATCTTGCTACTCGGTGTCTTTTCGATAAAGTTAAATTGAAGAAAAATCCTTCTTGGTGGTTGGGGGTTTCTAACCACCATTACACTGTCCATAAATCTACGAATGGGGGTTTGGTTACTCGATCCTTCCAGGATGTCCATGCATAAGATAATTCTACTGATGCTTTTTTGGAGGTTCAGACTTGTGGTGCTATCCTCTCGGATGCTGTCGTTATCCTTGACTGAAAAAGTTGAGGTTGTTTCTGGTCCTGCTATCTTGACTATTGGTGTTGTGGTTTCTATTGTCCCTGTCTCTCCAATGGGGGATTTGGGGACTGGTGGTGGTGCTATCCCTGTCCCTTCTGTGGATGCTGGTATGGCCAGCCCTGTCTCTCAGATGTTTGTTGGTATTTCTTTGGCTGGTCAAAATGATGCTCTGGGGGTGGAGGATGGATGGACAATAGTTAAAGGAAAGAAAGTTAAGTCCTCCACACCTTCTTTTGATATGAATTAAAGATCTCAAAATCATGGGCCAAAATGTAAATCTTGATAGCCCTTCGTGGGCCTGTTAGTTTGGTCGCAGATCCACTTTGTGGGGGATTTTTTGTTTGTTCCCTTTGCCTTGTCTAGTGGTGATCCACGGTCTTTCTTGTTTGTCCCCTTAATGCTCTATCTTTCACTATCTTTATTTGTATAAGGTTTTGGGTCCTTTCAAAACCTATTTTTACTTAATCAGAACTATAAATTCATAAATAATATTATAACATTAAATAATACATGTAAGCCTTACAATCCAAATCACATATAGTCAATAATAACATCTCAATTGAAAACATCAGGTAACCATTTCTATCATTACATTACAAGTAATTACTCAAAAATAGTTACAAATATATTTTACATCCATCTCCTCAAGGAGAATATAATACTATATCAATAAATCAATTTGATGATATAGGAAATATAACATAATTACATCAACTTGAGGCTACGTAAAATGATACAATGAATCATTAATATCCATTTGGCCACAAGAATAAGAATTGCAAAGAGAATGCAAGATCATCCTACAGGATCAGGAACAACTCTAGCATCTCGATGGGAAAAATATTTGCCACTCAACCATGTGGAACTCTGAAGCCCACTCCTTCCGAGCTAGGAGATAAACACAAATCCATACAACACACAAGAAAACATGAGGAAGAGAACAAGATAAAGAATAACAAAACTAAGTTATAATGTAAGGGATTCACAAGGGTATACAATAGGGATACCAGAGGCAAACTACAAGGATAAATAAAAGGAAACCTAAGACACATGTAGGAGAGTGTAATCACATATCCCCCAACTATCCTAGGTTTTTTTATAGTGTCTGTTGGAAGTGTTATTGTTGAGGTGTTGATATTCATGTTTTGTCATTGATTTCATCATATGTCTCAGTTGGATGTAGTAGAAGTCTCAGAAAGACTCATTATCATAGGTACAAGAAAGATTGACAAATGTGTATGAACAATGTATGACATATAAGAGTATGTGAGCATGAATATGTATAGAGAAATGAGTGTATACCTTATGTCTAAGGTCTCTAGATCTTATGTTGGTATCTGCATGAGTTATAGTTATTTTGGTAAAGAGTGGTTACAGTGCAGTAACACAGGATTATGATTGAGACGGTCTTTGTGTTTTGGGATAACATGGATGCGAGCATGAGCTATGATATAGGAGCTCAAGGAATGATAAAAGATACATGAGAGAATATTCTTTGGGATTCTTGGGTCACCAGATTACTGATGACGTCAGTTGAGGTGTTTGAACTAGCAAAGACCTATTTGGGGCCAACTACAGATATGTAACATGCTTAATGATTGGTGAGCGTGATTTAAGGATCTTGGCATTTAACTGATGATTTATATTTGTTAGTTACTTATGTAAGGTAATATGTGTATCTTATCAAGGGTCTATGTAATTTTTTGTGCATTGGAGAAGTCTTAACAAGTCGACCTAATTGCTTATTTTAACTTGTATAAAGGAAAGAAGTGTATTGATGTGTAATTGTATAAGATAGATAGATTGGATGTTGTGAGCTTGTGGATGTGAGTTCTTCTAGATGTAGAGAAATGATTATGTTTCTAATGCACTTCATTGGAACTGTATAAGCAAAGCAAGTTCCTATCAATCAATTCACTATTATAAGTATACATTTATGCTTCTCTTTAGATAGTGAGTGCAATAGGTGGGGTTAACCTTAGGAAGGTGGATTTAACCATCACTTTGAGTAGTGAGCTCATCATTCCATTCAAATCCTAATAGGTTTGAGAATAATCCTAATAGGTTTTGTCCTTTAATAGGGACTTGTAATGGATGTAATAATCAGCTCCTAATAGGGCTAGATCTCCTAATAGGGATACAATATTTTTAGTGCATTATTTTGTGGGTTCATCCCCACTGGGATTTTTCCCTTAAAAAGGTTTTCTTGACAATAAAACACTTATGTTATTGTGTCGTTATTGAATTTTTTGGATTTACATCAAGTAATTGGTTTAAATTTTAAATTTTAATTATTTGGCATACAATTGATTCATCGCCTCTCTGTTGATTTATGCCTTATAGTTGGTATGAGAGATTGCGGTTCTCTGAGAGAAATATTAACTGCTGGAGGTGATTCTGAGATGGCTTAATATAGGAAGGAGAGTCCAAAATTTGATGCTAAAAATTTTTATAGTTGGAAGAACAAGATGAGAAGTCATATGATCTAATTGGGGATTGATTACTGGATGATTACAAAGAAGGATGAACAGATCAAGAAAGAAGATAAATTATGAGATGCTACTGAGGAAGAAAATAAATTGTTTTCTTACAATATGGTTGCAAGGGAAGCATTGATAAGTGTGCTTACTGAGGTAGAGTTTACAGAGGTTAAAGATCTTGATTCATATCAAAAGATCTGGACAATGCTAGAGGCTCTATATGAAGGATATTAGTACACTAAGAAAGAAAAAATGCAGAATTAGACAGCTAAAATGGAGAATCTAAAGATGCGAGATGATGAGAATGTCAGAGCATATGTACAAAGGGTTACATATGTTGCTCATGGGATCATAAACTCAGGAGAAACATATACTATAGATGAGGTAATTGCAAATATTCTTACATCTTTGACACCTGACTATAAGACTAAAGTGCAAGCGATACTTGAGATCATACTAGTGATAATGAATTGTAACAGAGAAGTGCTAATTGCTAAGATGACCACCTTTGAGACCATAGAGTTATAGGATGCTTTACCCAAAGTAGAGTCTACATTCAAGGCTACTATTCATAATGATAAAAGGACTTTATCAAGCATTGCAAACTCTAGTAATAGACATGAAGAGCATGGATAATATACTGATGATTGGGCATAGATTGAAGAAGAAGAAATGTGAGTTGATGAACTTGTGGCTCTAATAACAAAAATAGAAAGGAAAGGTAAGGGTAAGTTTGAAGGAGAATTAAACCTAAAATTATTTTCTTGTAACAAGATTGGTCATTTTGCATCTAGATGTCCTACAAGGGTTCCTAAGAATACGCCTAAGTTTAACAAGTCTAATTACTCCAAGGATGATGAATGTTACAATGCTAGTGAAGGTGTGTCTGATGATGATTCTATGAATGATGGAAATGAAATTGGTTTTATTTCTATTAAATATGATAAACCTATTCATGAATAAAAATATCTAGTCTCACATGTTGGAAAGTAATCAGAATGGATCATTGATAGTGGCTATTCACATCATATGACTGGTGATAAACGTAAATTTGTTCAGTTGAATAGATATGATGGCGGTGTAGTCAAATTCGGTGACAACACTCCTAGGTTGATCATTTGATTTGTATCAATCTCTCTTGATGGTAAAACTAACACTCACGATGTCAAGTACTTTTTGATGAACATAAGTACTTGTTCAATGTTGGACAACTTATGGACAAGGGTTATCACTTGAAATTAATGGATGGAAAATTTACTACTAGAGGTCAATTTGGAAACTTGATCACATCAGGTACTAAGTCAAGAGGTAATGTGTTTGAGCTTAATACTACAAAGGCAACTCATTTTGTTGTGAAGGTAGATGAAAGTTGGTAATGGCATAGAAGGTTTTGTCACATAAATTTTGATAATGTTGTAAGGGCTAGTGACACTAATGCAGTCACAGCTTTGCCAAAAATTGTGAAGCCTACTAACACTATGTACAAAGAGTATGTCATGGGAAAACAAACTAATCAAAGATTTCAGAGAAAATCCTTTTCAGAAAGAGGAAAGTTGGATCTGGTACATACAGATCTTTATGGTCCTACAAGGATTAGATCTCAATATAGTAGAAGGTATTTTATACTTTTTGTTGATGACTATTCTAAGATGATGTGGGTTGCATTTCTAAAAGAGAAAATCTATAGTATTTCACAAGTTCAAGATTTTCAAAGCAAAAGTTGAGAATGATTCAAGTCTTAAGATAAAGTGTTTGAGGTCAGACAGAGGTGGAGAGTTTACATTAGATTATTTTAATGCTTACAAAAAAAAATATGGGATACATAGACAAACGTTTTCTCCTATGAAACCTTAGTAGAATGGGATTGCAAAACAATAAATAGAACCATAATAGATGCAGCCAGGACTATGTTGCTTGAATGTAATGGATCTCATATGAAATATAGAGAAGCAATCAGTATTGTTGTCTACACTTTGAATAGAATTCCGATCAAAGAAGGTACTGATAAGAGATCCTATCAAATTTAGTTTGGTTATGGTCCTACTGTAAAATACTTCAGAATATTTGGTAGCAAGTGTTATATCAAAAGGGATGATGAAATTCCAGGCTATTTGATGCTAGAAGTGATGAAGGAATTTTCCTTATTTATTATACTAGAAGTAAGGCTTACAAACATTTCAATCTAAGATAGAGGAAAACTTTTGAAAGTACTAATGTTAAAATTGATGAGAGGTTTTAGATTGAGATCCCTGAGAATGAGAATAATACAGAAAATCAAGGGACAAAACAAATTATTGAGATTCTGAACAATGGTGGAAAGCTCGAGTGGCAAACCTCTAGCGGTTTCCTCGAGCGGGAGCCTGCTTTCAAATTTTGGCTATGGCGGTGCAGCTCATGCAGGTACAGTACCTGCTCTAGAATCTTCAATACTCTTCTTGGCAGGTGGGTTCCCTCCCCAACATTATGAAAATAAGGTTGATTTTGACCAAAATGGGTTGAAGTCAACTAAGACTACTGCCCCTAAGAGTACTTCGACTGAGGACCCCTCTGACGGTCCTCGATAGGCTCAAGAATCTTACAAAGCAAGAGTGTTAGCTCCCAAGGGAAAGTGGGCTGGCCTCTTTGGTATTAAACCATCAGGGAAATCCTCCTTTCCTACAGTCAATGTGATATCCAACCTGGCAAAAGGAGAATTTTCTATTATTATCCCTGATCCTCTGATCGATCATTCCATTTTGGCAATGGAAATGACCCTGATAGGTAAGTTTGCGGGAGGAAGAGCTAATATTGAAGCTATCAGACTCTTTGCCAAGAGGAAATGGTTTCTAAAAGGGCAAGTTGATATCACTGCAATGGCTAAAGGATTCTTTTCCTTTGAGTTCTCCAACATGGAAGACCTATCTCATATTCTCTGTGGGGGACCTTGGATGGTAGGCCACTTCTGCCTTGCCTTGCATAAGTGGTCCCCTAATCTGGTTCTAAATGATTCAGCTTTCTTTGTCTCGACTCCAGTCTGGGTCAGATTCCTGGGGCTCCCCCTCAAATATTGGCACGAAGACATGTTGGGAGGACTGGCTAGTTCCTTTGGAGATCTCCTATCGATTGATCCTATGACTGTGGCTAAAATGAGAAGTGTGTATGCCTGGATCTGTGTCAACATCCTCTAGATGATGGACCTTCCTAACAATATAGTGATTAAATCTAAGCTTGGATCTTGGTCGCAAGAAGTAGAATTTGAATCCCCCTTTGTGTGCTTTACCTACAAGAAATCATGGCATAGGGCGAAAGAGTGTCCTCTCAAGACTCAGAAAGAAAAAAAAATTCCTTCAAAGGAACCAAGAAAGATCTAGAAGGAGAAACCTCTGGCTAACCCCATGCTCCCTCATTAATAGACCTAGTGATATATACAGAGAAAGATGCAGCTGCTAGTCTGATGGATGCCTCACTAGGGGATTTTAACCAAAGAAGCTATGCGGATCCTCCCCCGTCAAAGGAAACTGAGCCAAAGGAATTCTTCAAAGAAGGAGAAATTGTTGGAGACCAAAAAGGTATGGAAACCCTTTGTATTGAGAATACCTCTTCTCCATTTGGTGTTATAATAGATCTAGGTGCTAAATCGGTCGACAATATCCCTAGCCCTCAAACCCCTAAGAAAAACCCTAGCTGGGCAGACTTGATTGAAGAATCTAACCCTTTTTTATAAGTGGAGGGGACCCTAGGAGTGAGGTTTCTAACAGTAAGAAGAAACATACAAGCAGCATTCCTGGGATGCCCCAAGGAGGTGTGGTAACTAGAGCTAAGAAAGCGGATGTGGGTACTCCAAAACCTCTGAGAGGCCAACCTAAAAATAGTTTCACTCGAGATCAAGAGAGTAGACAAAGTATAGGGGATGGGAGACAAAGGACCATCTAGGATTGCTCCCAAAAGTTGTAAATGAAGATTATATCAGGGAACATCAGGGGATTAAATAGCCCCCACAAGAAGGATGTGTTGATAAATTTAGTTAGAGATCAGAAACCAGATATTATTCTTATCCAAGAAACTAAAATGACAAGAGATAAAGGGGAAAAGATAAAATTGTTTAAAAATTGTGGTGCGATTGGGTGTAGCTTTGTGGGAGCTTCAGGTGGTATTACTGCATTTTGGAACCTTAACACTATCTCTGGGGACCTCATCAAATTGGAAGGCAATATCTCTTCTATAAGGTTCAACAATATTCGGGACGGATTCACCTAGGTCCTCTCTAATATTTATGCTCCCAACTCAAAAACTGGCAGGGATAGATTCTGGTATAAATTGGAAGCTTAGAGAAGTAGCCTTAAGAATGATTATTGGATGGTGGCTAGAGACTTTAATATACCCCTAACAGACTCTCAAAAAATGGGTGGTATCTCCTCTCAGATTGATAGTGGAGTGGCTCTCATGGATTTCATCAATAACCAAGCCCTCATGGACCTTGAACTTAGAGGTAGCAGCTTTACCTAGTCTAATAGAAGAGTTGGGGATAATTTGATTCAAGTCCGGCTGGATAGGTCCCTTCTGACTATGGAATAGATTCTTCTCTATGACTGCTCATTGTCTTCTCTTCCTAGAGTTGGCTCTGACCACTCTCCTATATCTATTCAAGTGAATCCTATTTCGGGGAAGAGGAACTATCCTTTTTGGTTCAAAAAAATGTGGATGCAGCACCCTAACATTGCTAAGCATATTGAAGAGTGGTGGAATATCCAAATGGAGGGCACAGCAATGTACAAAGTGTTTCAAAAACTTAAAAACATCAAAAGTAGAGTCAAGGTTTGGAATAAAGAAGAGTTTGGAGATATTTTTAAGAATAAAGGTCCGGTCCAAGCTGAACTCGAAGAAATTCAAAGAATTATTGACCTAGAGGGCCTGACGGTGGACAACAAATTCAAGGAAAATAAAATTCAAGCAGATTACCACAATATTATATCTAAGGAGGAGGTTTTCTGGAGACAATGCTCTAGAGCTCTTTGGCTCTGTGCGGGTGATAAAAATACTAGGTTCTTCCACCTTACTGCCCAGAAGCACAAGGCTGCTAAAAGAATAGATCACATCAATGGAAATTAGGGTAAACTGAGCAAGGAAGAGGAAATTAAAAAAGAAATGACTGGTTATTTTTCCTCCCTTCTCAAAGCCGACCTTGACCTCTTCAAGGACAATCAACATCTTCTGCTAGACTTGATCCCTTGTATCTTTTCAAGAGAGGACAATAAGATGCTGGGAAAAATACCATCAACTCTGGAAATAAGAGTGGCTGCTTTCTCTTTTGAAGGAGAAAAATCTCCCGGCCCGGATGGGTTCCCTCCCTTCTTTTTCCAATCCTTTTGGCATATTGTGGAGAAAGACATTTCAGATGCGGTTAAAGGGTTCTTTGGTTTCGGTTCCCTGTTGAGAGAAGTTAATTCCACCTTTTTTGTCCTCATCCCTAAGAGGCCTAGAGCGGATAATGCAGCTAGTTTTAGACCGATCAGTTTATGTAACACTTTCTACAAGATTATCTCTAAGGTCCTCATAGCCCATATTCTGAAGATTCACCCAGATTTAATCTCCCCCCAGCAAAATGGCTTTATCCTGGGTCGAAAAATTCTAGATTCTATTATCTCGATTCATGAGAATATCCACTCGCTAGAGGTCTTGAAGAAGAATGGATTCCTCATTAAGGTGGATCTGTCTAAGGCTTATGATAGAGTGGACTGGAAATTCCTTTGCAAATTTATGTCTTCCTTTGGATTCTCTGTGAAAGTGATCAGCCTTATTCAACAACTCATTGGATCCCCTTCTATTTCGGTGCTGGTGAATGGATCTGCCTCTAATCTCTTCTTTCCTTCAAGAGGTCTCCACCAAGGAGACCCTATTTCTCCTATCCTTTTTGCTATCATGGCTGAGAGCCTTGGGAGAATGTTCTCTAAAGGGGTCTTGGAAGGGAAGATTCTTGTACTTCTCCCCTCACCCTCTTGCCCTCCCTATTCCCATGAGAAGTTCATGGATGACACTATCCTTATGGGATCTTCCTCTATTAAAGAAGCTACAACTATCAAGAAAGCTCTTGACACTTATTCCTCGGCTACGGGTTAGCTAATAAACTAGGATATAAGTTCCCTTTTATTCATCAACACTCCCCTGGATAGGTAGAGGAGAATGGAAACCATTCTAGGCTGTTCTATTGCTACTCTCCCCTCAAGCTACTTGGGTCTGCCATTGGGAAGTAAACCTCCTAATTCTTTCTAGATGGCGATTGTGGACAAGTTCAATAGATAACTTGCTGGTTGGAAAGGCTCCCTCCTCAGCAATGCTGGTAAAGTTTTTTTTCTCAAGAGCTCCCTCCAAAACCTCCCAATTTATGACCTGTGTCTTTTCAAAATCCCCTCCAAGTTTGTTGATACTATTGAGAAAATTCAGAAAATATTTTTATGGTCTGGCACTGAAGTTAAAGACAAAATTCACCTTGTGGCTTGGGAAAAAGTGTGTAAGTCGGTCAAACTTGGGGATCTGGGTATCAGAAGAATTAAGGACATTAATATTTCTCTCCTAGCTAAGCAGTGCTGGAGAAATTTTAGAGAAGAGAAAGGCTGGAACAAAATTCTTAAGTCCAAGTATCTTTTTGATACTCCCTCTATTGTTTCTTTCCTCTCTTCTCCCATCGTTGTTCAGGGCTCGGTGATTTGGAATAGCATTTTGAAGGGTATACCCCTAGCTGCTAAAGGTGCCAAATGGAAAGTTGGCAATGGGCAGAAAATTAATTTCTGGGAAGATCCATGGTTTAGAGATAAACCTCTGATCCAGTACCCTGGCATGGATAAATTTATAGAGATGTGTAAAATCAGAATTGGTTGTAAAGTGGTAGACTACTGGAGATAAAATAAATGGTTAAAATTGTGTGATATTGATCCCATCCTAAAAAATATTAACCTGGATCTTACTCCCTGGGTTGTTAAAGCTAATAGAGAAGATGAGATAATCTGGGCCCCTAATCCTAATGGTACCTTCTTAGTGGCCTCTGCCTATTCGATGATCTCCCTTAGGGAGGAGGAGCCTAAAGGGGAAAAGGTTTGATTTCCTTCTCTGATCCCTAAAATTAACTTTTTTTACTGGTTGTTTATTCAGGACAAAATCCTAACTACTGAGAATCTATAGAAAAGAGGATGGATTATCCCTAATAGATGCTATCTATATATGAAAGATGTCGAGACCTCTACTCACCTTCTGCTTCATTGTCAGTTCACTAGGGATATTTGGAGGGTGGTGTTACAACACTGGAAAGTTAGTTGGGTGTTCCCTAATACTATTCAAGATTTTTTGGAACAATGGAGATCCCCTTTCCAACACCAATTGGGAAAACTTGTTTGGGATTATACAGGCCCTCATGTCATATGGAGGATTTGGAAAGAAAGGAATGATAGGATATTCAGAGATAAAAAATCTACTCCTCTCGTGATTGGATCCAAAATTACCAACAACATTATTGAAAATACTAAAGTTGCAATTGAGTTAAAACCTAAATTTTTAGAAGGGATCAATGATAAGGAGATCCTTCAGAATTGGGACTTCACCTCCAAGTATAAAGCTCCTAATTCTCCTAGGGAGTCTGCAGTTTGGATCTCTCCTCCTCCTCATGGTTGGCTCAAAGTGAAATTTGATGGTGCGGCCAAAGGAAACCCTGGCAGAGTAGGATGTGGGTGCATAGCTAGAAATTTTGAAGGAAAGTGCATTGCGGCCTCGGCTCTTCCAATTGGATATCAATCTAGTCATATGGTCAAAGCAATGGTGGCTCTCCATGTCTGCAAACTTGGTAAAATGTAGAACTATTCAAAATTGTACTTGGAAGGGGATTCATTGAATAAAATAAATTGTATTAATGGTATTAATTCTCCCTTGTGGAATACTAGTCATATCTTTGATAAAATAAAAATTTTGATTGATGGGATCGACATCACCTATGCTAGTCATGCCTTCAGAGAGTCCAACTGCGTAGCTGACAGCCTAGCAAATGTGGGTGCTTTTAGTGATGACATCAGATACTGGAATAGATATCAAGGATTAAATATTGATATCGTTAATCTTGTGAAGTACAATCAAATCTACCAAAAACCCAGAAATATGCCCAATAATGATGACAAGAAAGGCTAGTATACAAAGTTGCCTCAAATTTGAGCTTCGCATGCATGACAGCACGTGCATTAATAATAACACTTATGGGAGAAGTGTTATCCTTTCTATTAAAGGTCAGAATTTCACCATCATTCATTCACAAACCCCACATTTCATTTTCGCTCTGAGGTATTCTGATCTCTGGTTTTCTGGCAGTATGGGAGGAAAGTTGAAAAGGGAAGAACCGCCGGTCTGTAAATGGAAGAAAGAAGTTGAAATTTGGAAGAGACTCAAGAAAGGAGGGATAACATACTATATGGAGAGACTCCATGGAAATAATAAGGACATCTCCAAGGAATTTGTGGATAGCTGGGACAATGGCCAGGTAACTCTGTGTGGTAAGACATTTAGTGTGACTGAGAAACTTATTTCTGAAATTACGGGTCTTAAGATGTCTGGTCTGAAATACTATAGAGGTGTTTTCATGGCTAAAAATGCTGCTAAAATGTATTTTAAGACTAAGGTGTAAAGAGACCTTCTTGTCAAACAGTTGGGTGATTTCTTCCTGCGGGATCATATGAAGCTCTTTTGGGCCAAGGTTGTCAAAGCTATGATGCAGTATTTTACCCTAGAGAGTCGGTATGCTAGGGTTTACAATTTCCATTTCATGTTGGTCAACCATTTCCACTACAATAGGAGAATCTCTTTCCCATTTTTTCTTCTCAAGTCTCTTGAAAATAGTATCTTGGAGAAAAAAAAGAATACTACCTCACCTATCCTCCATGATGGGCTTATCCTGTTAATTTATGAGCATGCTAAATTTAAGATGTAGGGAAACCAAAAGGAGGAAGACTCGAATAGAGGTAAGAAAGATAAAAGACCTATGAAAACTGAGAGTAACACCCCTGGGAAAAAGAAGAAGGGCAAAGTCAATAGTGGTGGTGAAGAGCATGTCAAGATCCTCACAGAGGAGGAAGGCATGAACACAGATAGAGAAACTGAGGTTAAGGATCAGGATGTGAAAAGGTAAAAAGGGGAAGCCTCTAAATTCCTCTCTAAGGAAACTAGCATGGAAACAGGGGAAGACACTGAATCCCTTGAGGAGGAATCAACGGGATCCTCCAAGGAGATGGAAAATGATAGTAAAGGCAGCTCTAACGAAGTGGAAATGGAGGGCCAAGATAAAAATAATTCTCAGGATGACCCTATGGCTTTGGAGGTGGAAAGACCTAATTCCCTTATTTAAAAACATAGTGAGCCAATCTCAAAGACTAAAGAGAAGGGCATTTCTGACACTACCCCTATTCTGGTGAATTACGCGGAGTCTGTGTCTTTTACGGGTAGGACTTCCAGGGAAGACAAGGCTATGGGATCTGAGGGGAACAAAAAAGGTAAAGATAAAACTGGGGATAGTCATGGTAATGAGACCGACAAAACCCAAGACCCCTGCAGGTTTATTCAGGTTGTTAGAGAGTAGGCTGATATGGATCTGCAGCTGAACACCTAGCTTCTTGAAGAGATTAGAGATATTAATGGTAAGTATGATGACCTCCAGGATAGGGTTAATAAGTTGGCTATCCTAATGGCTAAACCTCTAAAAGAAGATTCAATCAATGAGGCTCAGGAGGAGAATATGGAAAAAAGAATGTTGGAGAAACTTGAGCTGAGGATCAATGCAGTGGTCAACTTCTGCCAGTGTACTACTGAAATCCACATCCAGAGCATTGAAGAAACCCTCAGCCAAATAATGAAAAATAACTATGAGGGCATGAAAGTGACTGACAGCAATCTTAGGGCTCTTCTCTCTAATCTAGATGGGAACTCTAACCCTATCATTTTTTATCTAGATAATACTATTGATCCCAGCATTGCTGGTCCAAGGACTCGTATAAGGGAAAGTGCCAAAAAAGTGAAACAGGGGAGCTCCAAAGATATAAAAGACCTTAAAGATACCATCAACAAATATAAACATGTGATGGATGAGTCTGCTGAGATCTTGAAGTAGACCTGACCTTGTACACTGGGGTTGGTTCTCTTTTTGTCTGACTTCATCTTTTTCCCGGGTGCTCTTGCTGGTGGGGTTCAATATGTTATTCCTTCTTTTCCCCCAGCTGTTTCTTTTATTGTTGTCTATTTGTTTATGCTTATGGTGATTCCTACCTATCTTTAGTCTTTTGTTAAGGGTTACTGTTCCCTTCAAAAACTATTTTACCCTTCATCAAAAAAATATCTTGAGATTTAGACATGCTTGGATGAGCCTATAAAAGCACCAAAGAATCCAAGTTATGTTAAGATGAATCATCCTCGGAATTAGATGATTGGTGATGTTAATAAGGGCATGATGAAAAGGTCTAAAGCTAGAAATGATCAGTGTTTGATTTCACAAGTAGAACCTAAGATTATTGATGAGGCATGTAAAGATGAATATTGGGTTAAGGTAATTCAGGAAGAATTAGATCAGATAGAGAAAAAGAAAACATTTTGGAATTGGTTCCTAGACCTAAGGAAAATATTTCAATTGGAACTAAATGGGTACTCAGAAATGAAATGAATGAATATGGCATAGTTGTAATAAATAAGGCTAGACTAGTATGCAAGGGCTATTAAAAAAAGGAAGGTACAGAATTTGAAGAAACATTTGTCCCTATTATGAGGTTAGAGACAGTGAGATTGTTGCTTGCTTTTGCAACACATAAAGAATTTAAGGTATATCAAATGCATGTGAAGTCTTCATTTCTAAATGGAGATCTAGAGGAAGAGTTCTATGTTGAGACATTTTATGGTTTTCCTTTGATAGATTATGAAGACATGGTTTGAAGATTGAAGAAGACATTGTATGGTCTAAAACAAGCTCCTAGAGATTGGTCTGCTCAGTTAGACAAGTATTTAATACATCTTGGTTTCAGAAAATTTAATGCTGATAGTGATCTATATTTGAGAATTTTTGAAGATGGAATATTGAATTTTTGAAGATGGAACCTTTGGAGGAAATGACGAAATGAGTAAGGAATTATCAAATGAAATTAAAAATGAATTTTAAATGTCTATGATTAGTGAAATTAAGTTCTTCCTTGGTTTCCAAATTACTCAAAGTAAACATGGTATTTTTGTTTCTCAAACCTAGTATCTTAAGGAGTTTCTAAAGAAGTTTTGAAAGGAAGATTGTAAACCTGTTGGAACACCCATTGTTACTAGATGCAAGTTTACTACTACTGATGAATCTCAAAGTGTTTTTAAGTCATACATGCATGCATACATACATACATACACACACACACACACACACACACACACATATATATATGTATGTATGTATGTATGTATATATATACATATATACATACATACATACATACATACATACATACATATATACATATACATACATACATATATATATACATATACATACATATATATATACATATACATATATA
>MU225559.1:787547-825661 GCA_018584345.1 Thuja plicata | reverse complement strand
TATATATACATATATATATATGTATATGTATATGTATATGTATATATAGGTATATATATGTATATGTATATATATAGGTATATATATGTATATGTATATGTATATGTATATATATAGGTATATATATGTATATGTATATGTATATGTATATATGTAGTTGGTTGAACATCTCCAACTGACTATTTGTGATCTTCTACACATCACTTGTTCTTCCATGAAGTCTGGTATCCATCTATCTCTTGTCTTCTTCTGCCATTGTCTCGTCTTCCTCATCTTTCTTCTTATGATCAATCACCTCACATAGTGTTATTGATTGAGTTTCTTGTTCTATCATCAGACTTTCAACCTGTTCTTTCAGTGTATTGTTTTTCTCCAATAGATCTGCAATTGTTGCATTACTTTCTTTTGGATCTCCATTGTCAAATAGACCTTTATTTTCATCTTCTTTATATTGAGTATCTTTCATCTGAGTTCCTAATTCCTTCCTAGCTATTAAGGGTTTCCAAAATTCTTCTCTTGTTGTCTCAAGGTGCTGCAGTGCCAGCTGAATGTCAATCTTATGATTCTCAATGACCTTTCCCAACTTATAAGGCTCCATTTTTGAGATCTTAACTCTCAAGTGGTTAGACTTCTTTTAAGAGAACAATGCTCTGATACCAAATGTTAGAAGTAAAATATGGGAAAACAATAACTAAGAGGGGGTGAATCAAATCTATTAAAATTATAAAAATTCTCAACAAAATAATTCAACCATGTATTCATAAACATCAAATGAAATGCTATAAATATTTAACATCTAATCATGAACACATAACACAAATATTTTGGTAACCCAAAAACCCTTGAAGGTAAAACTAGTGTGGGGATGACACCCACAAATCTTCACTACTTCAGTAATAAGGTGTTCCTATTAGGGCTACAAAGTTTTGATCACTTCTGATGATCTACCCTTCGAGGGGCTACCCTTTTAAGAGCTTACAGACTTATACAATCTACCTTGTTAAAGGATTTAAACTTACAAAAATGTAAGCACTCGGTTAAAATATTTACATAAGCCTATTAGGACCACTCTGTTAAGAGATTTACCTTGATTCACTTGCTAGAATGTATCAGTACCTCATCCTTCAGTCTGCACTACAAATATTGATAACGGATCTCCTTTTTCCAACTCTTAACTGATCTCTCAATCTGATTTATCTCTATTCTTCTCTTCACTTCTATTCTCGTTCACTCTGTCTAGTGAATGATTCATATATGAAAAAGATGTGCATATGCTTATGATCTTTGTTCTTCACATTCACATCCAAACACATACACTTCCACACATACGGATAAGGGTTTGAAGCATCCCATAAAAAAATCATCTAGATCAAGATCAAGATCAGCAATCTAGATCCATCAACTTTTGCCGCATAGGCATCCCTAATTTTGATTGGTTGCATGGATTGCATAAGGATCCATGATCATTAAAATAGCGCGTAATTAATATTAAATCTCTGTGCATCATCATTAAATTCTCCATATAAGTCAGCAAAAATGGTTTACCTCGGTGTTTGTGTCATTCCAAACACATATACATAACATGTTTTACTTGACATAACCAAACATTGGTGCTCGGTCAATACTGTCTCGCTCGGCATAACTATATGTTGTCGCTCAACACTAACTCTTCTATGCAAATTGACAATCATTCTGCTCGGCATCCATTTGTTGGCAAGTGATCCTTTTTTTTTATATGAATCACTTTTTGGTTGTCATTTATGGCAACATATCTGGCATATTGATCGATTGATTTGAAGTTAATCTTTGATGATTCAGTTCTAAAATTGACTAAGTACAGAAGCATAAATATAGAGGTACTTTAGGTGGGTAAAACTACAAACCTGTGTAACACTTTTATAAAGGAAACGGTCCACAACATGTAAACTATTCAACTTTAAAGATATAAATGTGAAATTTGTGCTTAGAATTTGAGGATGATGTAAACTGATGAAATGTGTAAAATAGGATGATGTTTATGCCTATAATTTTTTTTTAAAAATCGAACAAGAATTGACATTTTTTTTTATTTCATTTTTGAAGTCCTTTTTGAATTGCTAAAAATTGCTTAAAAACTAGGGTCTAGTTCCCACAAAACAAGTATATGCAAATAATCTAGTTTTCCTCTAATTTCAAAATATTTTATACATAAAATGTATAGCTAATGCAGAAAAGAATAAAGATTGGTTTTTACTGTATATTTTCGCTGTTATAACTGCTCAAAGTTGAACTTATCTGAATCAACAATTTTCATCTCCCACCAAATTTCCCCTATCAAATCTACACCATTCAGAAAAAAATTTACATATTCTTAAAAGGGACTCTTTTCTCTAGTGTTAAATATAAATTTTAAAATTTTTTGATATTTTTTGCTATTTTTTAATTTATTTGAAGCAACATCTTCTGGAATGTTAAAATACCTACATGTTGTATTTTGAAATTATAATATATTAGATCTAATAAAAATACTATAAAATTTATGTGACAATAATCTTCACTCTAAGCTCTACAAAAAGATATTTTTATATTTTTAAAAAATATCAATAAAAAGAGTAGGGGTTATTGAAACATCTCTTTTCTGAAATAATTTTATTTCTTATGTAATTCAACCCAAATTGGTATAAAACATGCATTTTATAGACATTTCTAATTGGAAAAGTTGAACCACTTCTCTAACTTAGCTAGAATGAATCTAGGTAGAACATATATTTGACAAAAAATAATTTTTAGTTAGAAATACTCAAATTTAGCTGTGTTGATAAGATATCTTGAAATGTGACACATTTTGGTGCTTTTACCTAGGTATCAAAGATCGAGATCAATGAGTTATGGAGAGCGCGCTTAGAGGAAGATACTATGGGGTATGTATGACCTACATCTAAGATTGATTTGATTTTGGTGATGATTACATAGAGTTTGAGATATTTGAAAACAGGCGACAACATCAGAACATAGATAAAAAGCAGTTTAACTATAGTGATGATTTGGGGAGTATCACGTCGACTCTTGGCAAGCAAAGTTCGATTATGGTTGTGAATAATCTATATTTTTATTATGTAAGAGCATTGACTATGTATTTGATATTTGCATTGTTAATTGTATTATGTATTGAGAGTCGACTATGTAATATTTGGTTAAGAGAGCCAACTTGGTAAAGAGAAATTATATATATATATATATGAAGATCTTTTGTAGAGCAAAGTAATAGAACAAAAAATATGGATGTATTGATGGATATGTTATCTTTATGTGATGTGAATGGAAGAGCAGAGGATTGACATAGATCATTGCATAACTATGACTGGAACTATCTAAGCATTGAAGATGCTTATTTTGTTCATTATTGAGAACACTTTGTAATAGAAGTATTATTGTAAGAGTTGTAAGCTCAGTTGGCCCCTAAAAGGGTGTTGTATACCTTTAAAAGGGTTTTATTCCTCTAACAAGGAACTATACTATGTAATATTCATCTCCTAATAGGGATAGGTCTCCTAACTGAGACATTATACTTTAGTGCATGCTTATGGGTACCATCTCCACCGGGGTTTTTCCTTGATCAGGGTTTCCTCAACAACAAATAATGGTGTTATGAGTTTTGTGTTATTTCCTTATGTTCTTTTGATTACAATATGCTTATGGTTTATGTGGAATTGGTTTAAAGTTTATTTTAAGTGTTGTAATACTGGTTCACCTCCCCTCTCAATATTACTTAATGCTAACAATTGGTATCAGATATTTTGGCCCTTGGAGAGAAAGTCTAACAGTTTAAGGGAGATCAGAATGAATTTAGATAATTTGCAAGAGAACTTTGATGCTACACTTGAAGACCTTGATAAATAAAAAGACGAAAATGGTGATTTGAGATTCAAATTAAGGATAGCTGAGCGATTCATCAAGAAACTAAAAGACCAGCTTGAAAATTCTAGAAATCAGAGAAATAACCTTGTGGTTCAGATAAAGGATGATTCAGATAATGATTATTCAGATTAGATAAAGAAACTTGAACAAGAGAATGACACTTTGAATCTTGAGAATGAAGCAATGGGTAAAGAGATTCAACAAGAAAAAGATGCTAAAAAAAAATTGAAGAAGCTTTGAAAAATGCAAATGTTTTGATGGAACAAATGAAGAATGAGGCTAACCATTACAAGAACAAGTATCTAGAATTGTAGAAATACAATCAGATAATAAAGGATGAACTTGTTGAGACAAATAAACACATTGAGAAAATTCACATGAACATTGACTTGATAGATGAAAAAAGAGACAGATAAAAACCTAAAGGAGATATGATTGGTACTGGCTTCAATGAAACTAAATGTTCCAAGAATCAGGAAGAGAAACAAGATGGGAAGATTGATACAAAAAAACCTACTCTTGAAGTACCTAAAGATCAGATCAGACCTTTTAGAGGTAAATTTTTTGGTTGTAACAAGTTTGGACACATGAAAAGAGATTGCAGAGCTAATGCCCCTTTTCAAACTTTTTCTAGTTATTGTTTTAATTGTAATGCATATGGGCATAAGAAAGAAGAATACAGGAAACTCAATCAATCTGGATATAGACAAGACAATAGAGGAGAACCTACAATAAAACCTATATGTTAAAAATACAATAACATTGGACACATTGTGAAGTATTATAAGCTACAAGTAAATCAAGACAAAAGACCTCCTATATGTTACAAATGCAACAATCTAGGAAATATACAGAAGTTTTGTAGGTATAACATGGAGTAAATGACAAAAGAGTACCACCTCCTATTAACAGAAAGAAGAATGACAATGATACTGGTAAAAGTATGGCAAAACTTAAGAGTGATTTTTACAATTATTTCAAAAAAGTAGAAGATAACAACAGTGGTAAGATATGGAATATCAAACAGACAAGTTAGATATTGGTTCAGTGAGAGACAGTAGATGCTACTGGATCTTTGACTGATGATAACAAAGAAGAATCAAAATGGATGGTTGAGCATGGCCTTAGGGGAAAAAATAATGAAGATATCAGAATATATCCCACCCCTTATTTTGAGGAGTGAGCTCTAGCGAGCTTAGGTATGATATTGGTTGACATCATGGAACTTATATCTAAGAGTGCAACATCGAACGATGCAGATATTGTGATTACAAGATTTATAACTTACTAGACAGTATTGGGTAATGTGATTTTTTGACACTTAACATTGTATAAAGCACCTAATGGCTATATATTTCCTTACCATTTGAAGAGCAATGAGCTAAGGAAATCAGAGAGTAGAGAGATTTAGACTATCCAATGAATACTTGGTGTTATCGATCAAAGTGTATACTCAAAATTTAGTGTGTAAAAGGTATTTACTTCATTTACATCTACATAAACTATGGATGCACCTGTGATATATGATGTTGTGGATAGACCTAGGTACAAACTTAAGAAACATCCTTTTAAGTCGTGTGAGGACTATCCCGAAGGAGCATTTTCCCAGACATCATATGGTGTTTTGCATATTAAAGCCATTAGGGTATATCTTCATTACAAGTATGACATAATGGATATAGAAGATATTTCTACTAAGATGGAGTATTTGACTGATAATGGCATACTATGAGTTCAAATATGTAGCTAAGTTAAACATTATGAAAATTCTCAACTTATACAAATTCAATGAAGATGAATGGTTTAAGATATTGTTGAGTAGAGTTCTTGATCAGTTTATTTGGATAGGTGAACAACCTATGAAGATTTGGAGTCAACTAATATATGAGATTACTAGAATAGACAATAATGGAATCATCCCTGTAGCAGAGAAGCATGTTAAGGAGAAATTTGAAACCCTAACACACTTGAAAGGGGATAGGCGAGCTATGACAGTGAATGACAAATTTATCTATAGGATGTGAGATTGATTTCGATGATACTTGGTTACAAATTATACTACAGTAGTAGACTTAATTTAGTATCTGATGGAATCATTATGATGGCTTACAAAATGGTGAAATAAAATGCTAGGTATAACCTATGCGAAGTGTTGTCACAACAATTTTTGGATAATGTAAAGTTGATAAAGAAAGACAAGTCAAAAACCTTCAGATTTGGTTCATTACTAGTTCACATGTACATTCATATTGAGCATAAGTTTCTATGCATGCACCCTAGTAGTTGGAGAAAAGGGATACCTACTGGTATTCAAATTTCATAGAATTGTAGAAGGAAAAACAACAAATGGATTTATGGAGAACTGTTTGGTATGACTAATAGGATTCCTGATGACTTAGTTGAAAAATGTAAGGATACAATATTTTTTATGGTTAAGGTAGATTGTGTGTGTTTTGAGGCAGTTGTTCAAAGGAAGAAATGGTATTATCCTATGGGATATGAGGTGAGTTCAGAAGTCCTAACTATGCAGATCAAACATGTTATGGCATCTGAGATAGATACATCTGAGGAAAGAAGGGGTAGTTTTGAAGAAAAACTAGCTAAAATGAGAGAAGAAAAGACCAGAGGCATGAGGAAAAGGAAAGTAGACAACATTATTCATGAATGTGGTGTAAAGGCAGGATTGACTGAGGAAGATTTGAAGGAAGTGAAGAAGAAGTTAGTAGAACGTTGTTCTGGATTAGCAAGCACTTCTACTGCATCCCTTCCACATCCTAAAGTTGTGATTGTAGATGATCCACATTCTATTGTTATTGATGTTTCCACCACTTAACCACCACCAAATACATCACAAGTTGAGGTAGTTAAGATTACACCTCAGGGAAGCACTAGATCCACCAAACCAGATTCACCACCTAAAGAATGGAGGACTGAGAGAGAAGAGAAGAAAGATGAAATTGACAGACAAGTATGGAAAATAGACCTGGAGATGATTGAGAAAAGAGCTATTGAGAAAGGGAAGCTAGTTACAATAAACAAGTACTATGATAGGTATGAGAAAACTGATAAACTTATGATTGAAGATATTGTAGTAAATCACCTACTTGTTTTCAAGAAAAATATGTTAGAGATAGAGGGTAGTGTACCTGAAGATTTGTATGGGAGATTGGAAATAAGAAAATAGTTAGCACATATTAAAGATGAGACTATTAGAAATCAAGCAATTGATAACATGTTACCTATGATTTCTATGCAAGAGAGAGAGGGAGATAGAATATTCAATGAACTAAAACCATTATTGAGGACTAAGGAAAGGTTAGTAAACATTATGGTAAGAAATTATAAAGAAGTTAGTGAAGAGACTCGGAGATAATTGGATCATATACTAATGAGCACTATTCCTGAGAAGGCTTCACCTCCTAAGACTACAATGCCTACAACCTTAGGAATGGGAGAGTGTTCTAAATCAGCTTCAAGGCAAGTGTTAATAAAAGAAAAGATGATATGTAACCAGATTTATATGTTTCTGGTGTGCCTGTAATAGTTTACACTTCTCATGATGAGAAGGATCCATTTGAAGGAAAAATTGACAATATAGTGGTGAAAGATGAGGAACATAAAGAGGAAGAACAGAGAGAGGAATGACAGAAATGAATGGAGCAGAAATATGAAGAAGCAAAAGTTGAAGACAAAACTAAAATTGACACATCTTCTATCTTATTGTTGGAAAGTAAAGACAAACCTATTGATGTTGATCAGATGGATGAGGATGAGTTGGTGATTCTAGCGTTCACCGCACTCACTAAAGCAAAGGAGAGATCTGAGCAGAAAAGTGATAAGAAAACTAAGGTAATGTTTAGAGAAATTGATACTTTGAATAAATTTCTTCCAGTACCTATTGTTTTCCAAAGAAGAGATGATGTAGAGAACTTGAAGTTAGCACTTGATGAGTTTGATGGTCACTATGAGACCCTAGTGAAGATAGCAGCAGAAATGGCAGAGAAGAGGTACTTCGAGAAGAAACTGATGGAAGTTTGCTAGTCTATTTCATGGGACTTGGGCATTCTAAAATGTGTTACAAAAAAAGAAAAGATTTGTGTTGCACATGGCATGATACTATTCAGTTATTGCTTGAACCCTATCAGACATGTTCAGAACATTGAAGACATTATAGCTAAGGACATGGAAACCTTGAACAGTATGATGGACAGTTGTGAGACCTCCTCATAAATGATAATAGAAATGGATAGAGAAGTGATGCATGAGAATCTTGGGTGCTTGGAAATCTTTCTCAACCAAAAATATGTTTTTTTTTTCTTTAGTTTGTTTGGAGACTGCTCGGGAATTTCTCTATTGTTTGGGTTCTGTCACTCGGTTATGCTTTGTTCTCTGTTGCTAGGGCATTCTTGTTTTAGTTGCTTGGGTTCTGTTTCTTGGGCATGCTTCTTTATTTCATTTTTATTTGGTTTCTCTTTTGACACTTGGGTTTTGTTTCTTGTTGCTCGGGGTTCTCTTTTCTCGAGTCACTTTTTTTGGAGCTGGATCTAGTAATTGACTTCTTCAATATATTTTGATGGCTTAATTAATTTGGGGTCTCTCATTGGGATCTATGTGGACCTAAATTTGGGTCTCACTTATGAATTTGGGTTCCGACCTCTCTTTGTTGACTCTTGTATATATTTGTTTCTATGTTCTTAGTTTTAGGTAATTCTTAGAGCATGATAAAGGGGATAGAAGTTTGAAGGTTGAATTATCTATAAGCAGTCCTGTGACCTCACATGTATGAAGATCAAATTGTAATTCATTGAATATATATGGCTGAAACTAGGAAGGCCTTATAGCCTGGCATGTCATGCTTTTGATCAATTAATGATAAAATATTTCTTATGTTTGTTCTCTCACTATGTTGTTTTGGCTTCCGCATTATCTTTGTAAGGTGGCTTGGTATTTGGGAGATCCCTAGGCCCCATTATCAACCCTTCCTTGCATAAGATGGTATCAGAGCACTAGTGAGATCTAAGTTCCTTCTTGTAAGCCCTAAACCTAGTTGGTATTATTGTGGGGTAGAAGATTACAATCTGACCTACAATTACAGAGGGATTCCAGATGGTTCATGGGAGAGGAAATGTAGATCCAGGTCTAGCTGATATGCTTAGATAGATGGATGCTAGATTGGAAGCTGTTGAGATATCCCAACACAAAGCAAGACATCTTGAGGATGTTAGTGATGATGAAATTGAATAGGTTAAAGGTGAAGCTACACCTGTACCTATCATGAATCAGGAAGAAGAGCAATTCTTGAGAGCTTTGACAATTTTGAAATCCAATAACCTTAGTTTAATCCTCCTAATTATAGTGGAAAGTTGGATTCTGATGAATTGATAGACTGGATAACTGAGATTGAAAAGTACTTTGAATATGAGAATGTAGCAGAGGATAAGAAGGTGAAGATTGCAAGCACAAAGTTGAAACTTCATGCATCCTTATGGTGGGAACATATGCAATTGGATCGAAAGAAGAAAGGCAAAGACAAAATCAAGGAATGAGATACGATGGTAAACAAATTGAAAGGCAAGTTTCTACCTTGTGATTATCAGATTAACCTAATCAAGCAAATGAAAAGTTTGAAGCAGAAAGATAAATCAGTAAAAGACTACACTAAGGAAATCTATAGATTAGACATCAGATCTTGACATGTTGAAGATGAAGTGGAAAGACTAGAAATATACCTAAATGGATTAAGAAGTTCTATGCAAGATGAGATCAGTTTGACCAAGATGGAAATCATTAAGGAGGCATATTAATTTTCCCTAAAAGCTGAGGAGAAGTTGAAAAGAAGATACAAACAAAGACAAAGAGGTAGAGGTGGTAGATTCCCTAGAGGAAGAGGTAGATCTTATGGTGAAAATAGTAGATCCGAATCATACAAGTCAAATACAGACACAAATATAGATAAAGGAAAGCGTGAATGGAAAGGTGGAAGTTCATACTGAGGAAGAGGCAATTACTCCAGATTTCGTTAAAGTAGAAAGGGATTCCAATTAACTTGTTACAATTTTGGTGAAGAGGGACATAAATCCTTTGAA
Source organism: Thuja plicata (assembly GCA_018584345.1). NCBI lineage: Eukaryota > Viridiplantae > Streptophyta > Pinopsida > Cupressales > Cupressaceae > Thuja > Thuja plicata. The sequence goes on along the minus strand of MU225559.1, from coordinate 815,678 downwards.
TGTAAATGTTCAAGAAAGAAAGGCAGTAGTAGGATAAATTCTTTGGTACAAGAGGAGTGACCAAATGAAGCCTAGAAGGAAGGAAATCTAATGATCCAAAGGATACTATGGAGTGAGAAAGATAAGCAAGATCGTGTCAGGAAAAAAAATTTCAAGACCAGATGTAGAGTTGCAGACAAAGTTTGGAAGGTTATTATGGATAGTGGAAGCTCGAAGAATCTAGCATCTGAGGAAATGGTTGCAAATTTGCAGTTGGAAAGGATGAGACATCTGAAGCCCTATCTGATTGACATAAGGAGGTTAGGAGAGAAGGGGCCTGAGGCTCACCCAACTACCAACTATTGGAAACACTGAGAAGGGGGAGGTGAATCAGTGTTTGATTAATTATTCTATTTCAGAAATTTGAACATAAATCAAATCGATAACATATGAAGCACAACACAAAATAAAATAACAACAGATATGATTACTAGGAAACCTTGATCAAAGGAAAACCCCGGTGGGAATTGGTACCCACAAATAATTGTACTGGTATAATAAACCTGTTAAGGATCCTTTGCCCTATTAGGAGCATTCTTTACAATGCAAGTACAATGACCCTATTAGGAGTATTTACAAGAACCCTGTTAAAGGTTTTTGGCTCACTGCTAAAGCTCACTACTCAATAAGATGAAGGCTACAACCTTCTGATGACTGATATATACTATATCAAAAATTGAACTGTTGTAATGACACTGTTGTCTGATCAGTTCTAATTTATGTGTTGATTCTTAAATCACTTGTAAACTTCTACTTCATATTGAATTTCTCATATTTCTCTTCTTAAAATTTTCTCTTCTTACTCTTCGACAACAGACTCATACAAAAGTGCATGTCTAATATATATACATGCCTGAATAGACGCGACTAAAAACAAGACCTTAGTCAGCCCAAACACAACATTCACAATGCTTCCAAACAAATTGGCTTAAGCATGTTTACAATAATATTTAATACATAATTACTAACTTATTACAATAGGTACATAACCTTTACAAAAAAAAATATTATACGATAATCCAAAAACTACGGTCGGCTCCATACTCTATTTTCTGAACTGTTAGTGCACTTAATCTTTTTGTAACTTCTTTGTACTATCATTCCATACCATGCATGTATAGGGTAAGCATAAAAACATATCATAGAGCTTATGTATGAACATGCATATCTTGATTCATTCTAACACATGTGCGTTGGTGCTCTGATCGACTATATATCTTTGTTCTTCTCTGTCTTCTATACTTAGCCAATTTTGCTGTTCAAAGTTTGCAGTCAAAACTTTATATGACTTTTTTTCCATAATGAAAAAAATAAAATAAGTCATATTCTCCCTGAGAGTCAACTTTCCAAAACCAACCACCTTCCAGAACCAATGTGGAAGCCAAACATCATAGTGAGAGAAGAAACAACAAAGCTCCCTTATATTCACTTGATCAAACTCATTACATGTCAGGCTGTAAGGCCTTCCTAGTTTTGGGCATATATTCAATGAATTACAATAAGATCTTCATACAACATAGATCACAAACCTTCAATCTCAATATCTAAACATTTTCTATCCTGTCATAAGAATGATACCTAAACTAAGAACATACAAAAGAATATATACAAGAGACCAACAAGAGAGTTTGGCAGTCAAATCCATAAGTTAGACCCAGATTTAGGTCCACAAAGATCCCAATGAGAGACCTCAAATCTATTAATCCGTCAAAATTAAGTGAAGAAGTTGGCCACTAGATCTAACTCCAAAATAGACCTCTCGGGCAAAGGTTGACTGAGTAACAGAGTGACTCGGGAAAAGAACACCCCAAGCAACACAAAAAAAAATCCGAGCATCAAAAGAGAAACCTGAGCAACAGGAAAATAACAAGCATGCCTGAGCAACATAACCTGAGCATCAAAACTAAGCATTATCGAGCGACATAAAAAAGAATGCCTAAGCAATAGATCCCGAGTAGCAGGCAAGAATTATTGAGAAACAAAGGACTTCCCGAGCAACATCTAAACAAAAAAAACATCTTTTTGGTTGAGCAGGATTTCTAATGACCCAAGATGATCCTGCATCAGACACCTGGGGTTACAAGAAATGATTCTCTGAATCATGTATCAGGTCAACCCTGAAATGAATCTAACTTAGATTGAGAAATCCAAGATGAGTCCCAATCATTCTGTTCTTCAATTTTACCATATATTCCATGTATTCTTTTCCTCTTGTACTTCTACCTATTCTCTGTTACAAAATCTTCTCAACATCTTCTATCTGCTTCTTAGGATAATCACATGGTATTGTCACTTCATCATCAGGTTCATGATATTCATATAAGTCTAAAATATTGAATTTATAGGTGATATATCCATGTCATCAGGTAATTCAACTTCATAAGCATTTCCACTGTCAAACTTTGTCAGTATTTTGCAAGGACCAAATTTCTTCATCTTCAGTTTACCATATGCTCAAATAGGAAATCTTCCTTTATTCAAATGAACCATTACAACATCACCAAATTAAAATGTTTTATGTCTTCTTGATTTGTCTGCACTGTCTTTGTACTTGTGATTACTCTTTTCCATCTTCTATTTTACATCTTCATGTAATGTCCTCATGAACTCTACAAATTCTTCTACCTCAACTCTTCTTTTCTCTTCTCTACCAATATCTCTAAAATCTAATATACCTCTGAGTTGTGTGCCACGAACAATCTCAAAATGTGTCTTTCCAGTACTTCTATTCACTGAACTGTTGTATTCAAACTCTTCTTGTGCCAACATCAAATCCCTATTGCTTGGTGTGTCTCCAACTAGGCATATTAACAAATTACCCAAACTTTGGTTTACAACCTCTATTTTTCCATCAATTTGTGGATGAAATGTAGAACTAAAATTCAACTCAGTATCCATCTTCTTCCAAAGTGTTCTCCAAAAATAGCTAACAAAGTTACTGTCTCGGTCAGAGATGATACTCCTCAGTAATCCATGCAATTTGACAATTTCCTGAGAGAACATATATGCTATATGTACTGCATCTAATGTTCTCTTACATGGTATGAAATGTGTCATCTTAGAAAATCTATCCACAACAAAAAAATATGGAATCATTACCTCTTGTTGTCCTAGGTAATCTAAGAAAAAAATCCATGCTAATATCACTCCAAGGTTTCTCAGGAACAGTAATAGGTGTATACAAACCAGTGTTATGACTCACTCCTTTTGCAACTTGACAAACTCCACAACTTCTTACAAAATTCTAAACATCCTTATACAACTGAGCCCAAAAATGCCTCTCCTTTAGAGAACTCAATGTTTTATCATAACCGAAGTGTCCAACCAATCCACTAGTATGTTTCTCCTTTATCAAATTAGTTCTCATTGATCCTCATAGTATACACAATGGAATACCTTTGAGAAACATATATTACTAAGGGAAATAATATTCATACTTACTTGAATGATTTTAATTAGGTGCTCTTCACACTCTCCACTACTCTGAAAAATAAAGATCATTTTCATACAGATGTTTCATGTCATCAAAACCAAGAACTTCAATTCTCATTTCAGTCAACAAAGATCTTCTTCTACTTAATGCATCAACAAATCTATTAAAAAGTCCACTCTTATGCTTAATCAAAAATGTAAAGCTCTACAAATACTCTACCCATTTCATATGTCTCTAATTCAACTTATTTTGACTACCCAAATACTGTAAAGCCTTATGGTTAGTATACAACACAAATTCATTTGGCATCAAATAATGTCTCCATTTCTTCATAGCTTGAGCAATAGAATATAAATCTTGATCATAGATAAAATATTTCCTCTTTGCATCATTCAACTTTTCAGTAAAGAAAGCAACAGGTTTACCTTCTTGAGTCAACACAGCTCCAATTTCACTTCCACTTGCATCACATTCAACTTGAAATACCTTATTGAAATTAGGTAATGGTAACATAGGTAATTCAAAAAATTTCATCTTCAAAGCCTCAAAACTCCTATCAGCTCCATGTGTCCATTTGAATTCTCTTTTGTTTCCTCTCATTATCTCAGTCATCAGATTACAAATAGAATTGAAATTTATGATAAATTTTCTGTAAAAACTTTCCAATCCATGAAATGATCTTACCTCAGTGACATTTTTTAGGTGTAGGCCAACTCAATATAGCTTCAACCTTCTCTAGATCCATCTTCAAACCATCAGCTGAAATCACAAAACCCAAATACACAAGCTCTTCTTTCATGAAGGAACACTTTTTTACATTTATCAGCAACTTTTCTTCTTTCAATCTCTGCAACACTTGTCTTATATGCATCAAATGCTCTTCTCTGGTCTTATTGAATATCAAAATATCATCCAAATATACAATCACACATATATTCAAGAATTTCTTCAGAACTTCATTCATTAATATCATAAATGTATTCGGTGCATTAGTTAAACCAAAAGACATAACCAACCACTCATACAAACCTTCCTTTTTCTTGAAAGAAACCTTCCATTCATCGCTACTCTGATTCTGATCTAATGATATCCACTCTTCAAATAAATTTTGGTAAAATATCTTTCTCCACTCAAACAATCCATTATGTCATCCATTCTCGGTATAGGAAACCTATACTTCATTGTGATCTTGTTAATTTCTCTGGAATCAGTGCACATTTTCCATTCTCCATTCTTCTTAGGTGTTAATACAGTAGGTACTACACATGGACTTAAAATTTCTCAGATCAAACCTTTGTTCAACAATTCATGAACTTGTCGGTTAAGCTCTTCATATTAGGTAGGTGTCAACCTATGTGGTACTTTGTTTGGTAAACTAGCTCCAAGAATCAGACCCATACAATTATTGATATCTCTCATTGGTGACAAACCATCAGGTACATGATTTGAAATTATCTCCTTGTATTTAGTGTGTAACTTTGGAAATTCTGTAGGAATGTTATCTATTGTATTCTAACTTAGTTTGTTAGGGATCAAAGCATAACATATATAATTCCTTTTCAAATCTTTAACAAACTGTCTACCTTCCATTAGACAAAAGTTTATAGATGTATATATCTCACCAACAGATTCTTCAATCAAAGGTAACAAAGCTTGCTTCTTACCATCAACCCAAATAGAATATCTATTCAATATTCCATCATGTATAGCATGTCTATCATATTTCCAAGGTCTACCCAACAAAATATGACAATAATCCATAGGCATAATATCACACAACACCTTATCATAGTACTTTCCAATTTTTAGATTCATAAAACATTGTTCACTCACCATTAATGTATGGTCATCCTTGATCCATGAGATCTGATATGGTTTCAGATGTTTCATCCTCTCCAACTACTAATTTGCAACCATTTCCTCATATGCCAGATTCTCCAAGCTTCCACTATCAACAATCACCTTCCAAACTTTGACTGCAATTGTACATCTGGTCTTGAATAAAATTTTCCTGATAGGATCTTGCTTATCCTTCTCACTCCATAGTATCCTTCGGATCATGAAATTTCCTTCCTTCTCAACTTCATTTGGTAATTCCTCTTGTAGATATCTATTTTTCTACTACTACCTTTCTTTCTTGCATGTGTACATTCAAAGGATTTATGTCCTTCTTCACCACAATTGTAACAAGAAACTTGAAATCCTTTTCTACTATAACCACCTGTGGAGTAATTATCTCTTCCTTAGTATGAATTTCCACCTTTCCATTCAGTCTTTCCTTTGTCTTGAGATTTTTCTTGAATTGGCTTGTCTGGTTCAGATCTATTATTTTCACCATGAGATCTACCTTTTCCTCTAGGGGATCTACCTCCTCTACCTCTTTGTCTTTTTTCATATCTTCTATTTAGATTCTCCTCGACTTTTACAAAAAATTGATATGCCTCCTCAATGCTTTCCATCTTGACCAAACTAATTTCATCCTGTTTAGAACTCCTCAAGCTATTTAGGTATCTTGCAAATCTTTCCACTTCATCTTCAACATGTCCAGATCTGATGTCCAACCTATAGAATTCTTCAGTGTAATCTTTTACTGATTTGTCTTTCTACTTCAAACTTTGCATTCGTTAGATTAGGTTAATCTAATAGTCACAAGGTAGAAACTTTCCCTTCAATTTGTTTACCATCTTGTCCCGTACCTTGATTTTTTCTTTACCTTTCTTCTTCTGATCCAATTGTAGATGTTCCCACCATAGGTATGCATGACCTTTTAACTTTGTGCTTGTAATCTTCACCTTCTTATCCTCTGCAACATTCTCATATTCAAAATAATTTTCCATATCTGTTATCCAGTCAATCGATTCATCAGAATCCAACTTTCCACTATACTCAGGAGGATTAAACTAAGGTGTGGATTTCAAACTTTTCAAAGCTCTTAGGAATTGTCCTTTTTCCTGATTCATCATAGGTTTAGGTTCAACTTCAACTTGAACCTCTTCAATTTCATCATCATGAACATTATCAAGTTGTCTTCCTCTGCATTGGGCTATCTCAACAACTTCCAATCTAGGAACCATCTGTCTAAGCATATTAACTAGACCTTGATCTGCATTTCCTCTCCCCGTGAACCATCTTGAATCCCTTTGCAATTGTAATTTAGATTGCAATCTGCTACCCCACAAAAATACCAACTAGGGTTAGGGTTTCAAGAAGGAACTTAGATCTCACCATGCTCTGATACCACCTGACACAAGGAGGGTAGAAGAGAAGGGGACTTAGGCTCACCCAACTACCAACCACCTTGCAGAACCAATGCAAAATCCAAACAACACAGTGAGAGAAGAAACAACAAAGGTCCCTTATATTCACTTGATCAAACTCATTACATTTTGGGCTATAAATCCTTCTCATTTTTAGCCATATATTCAATGAATTAAAATAAGATCTTCATACAACACAAATCAAAGACCTTTGATCTCAATACATAAACATTTTCTTTCCTGCCCTAAGAATCATACCTAAACTAAGAACATACAAAATAATATATATAAGAGACCAACAAGAGAGGTCAGTGCTCAAATCCATAAGTGAGACATAGATTTAGGTCCACATAGCTCCCAATGAGAGACCCCAAATCAATTAAGCCATAAAAAATTAATTGAAGAAGTCGGCCACCAGATCTAACTCCAAAATAGATGTCTTGAGCAAAGGTTGACTGAGCAATAGAGTGACTCGGGCGAAAAACACTCGGAGCAACAGGAAATAGAACCTGAGCATCAGAAGAGAAATCTGAGAAATAGGAAAATAACAAGAATGCCTGAGCAATAGATCTCGAGAATTAGAACTAAGAATTACTGAGCGACAAGAACAAGCATGCTTGAGCAACAGAGCCCGAGCAACAAACAAGCTTTACCAAGCAACAAAGTATTTCCTGAGCGACATCTAAACAAAAACAAACATCTTTTTGGTTGAGAAGGATTGTCAATGACCCATGATGCTCCTACATCACATATCTCATGGATCAAGGATGAACATACATTAATGGTGAGTGAACAATGTTTTGTGAATCTGAAAATTGGAAAGTATTATGATAAGGTGTTGTTTGATATTATGCCCATGGATTGTTGTCACATTTTGTTGGGTGGACCTTGGAAAATGATAGACATTCTATACATGATGGAAAATTGAATAGATAGTCTATTTGGGTTGATGGTAAGAAGCAATTTTTGTTACCTTTGGTTGAATAATTTGTTGGTGAGATATGTACATCTGTGAAATTTTGTTTGATGGAAGGTAGATAGTTTGTTAAATATTTGAAAATAAATCATATTTGTTATGCATTGATTCCTAACAAACCGAGTAAACATATAGAAGATGACATTCCTGTAGAAGTTGAAAATTTACTCACTCAGTACAATGAGATAATTTCATATAATGTACCTGATGGTTTTCCACCAATGAGAGATATCAGTCACTGTATGGATCTGATTCCTAGAGCTATTATACCGAACAAGGCACCACATAGGTTAACACCGACCAAGAATGAAGAGCTTAACTGACAAGTTCATGAATTGTTGAACAAAAGATTGATCCAAGAAAGTTTGAGTCCATGTGGAGTACCTGCTATGTTGGCACCTAAAAAGGATGGAAAATGGAGAATGTGGTCTAATTCTTGAGAAATCAACAAGATCACAGTGAAGTATAGGTTTCCTATACCGAGAATGGATGACACAATGGATTGTTTGAGTGGAGCAAGATATTTTACCAAAATTTGTCTGAAAAGTGGATATCATCATATTAGAATCAGAGAAGGTGATGAATGGAAAACATCTTTCAAGACAAAGGAAGGTTTTTATGAGTGGTTGGTTATTGCTTTTGGTTTAACTAAAGCACCAAGTACTTTTACGAGGTTAATGAATGAAGGTTTGAAGAAATTATTGAATAAATGTGTGATTGTATATTTGGATGATATTCTCATATTCAGTAAGACTAGAGAAGAGCATTTGATGCATATAAGGAAAGTGTTGCAAAGATTGAAAGAGGAAAAGTTGCTGATAAATCTGAAAAAGTGTTCCTTCGTGAAAGCAGAGCTTGTATATTTGGGTTTTGTGGTTTCAACTAATGGTTAAAGATGGATCTTGAGAAGGTTGAAGCTATACTTAGCTGGCCTACACCTAAGAATGTCACTAAGGTAAGATCATTTCATGGATTGGCAAGTTTTTACAGGAAGTTTATCAGAAATTTCTGTTCTATTTGTTATGCTATGACAAATACAATGAGAGGAGACAAATGAGAATTCAAATAGACACATGGAGCTGATAAGAGTTTTGAGACTTTGAAGCTGAAAGTTGTTGAATTACCTGTCTTAGCATTACCTAATTTCAATAAGGTATTTCAAGTTGAATGTGATGCAAGTGGAAGTGCAATTGGAGCTATGTTGACTTAAGAGTTATATGCTATTGTGCAAGCTATGAAGAAATGGAGACATTATTTAATGCCAAATGAATTTGTCAGAATAAGTTGAATCAGAGACATATGAAACGGGTAGAGTATTTGCAGAGTTTCACATTTGTGATTAACCATAAGAGTGGAGTTTCTAACCAATTTGTTGATGCATTGAGTAGAAGGAGATCTTTGTTGAATTAAATGAGAATTGAAGTTCTTTGTTTTGATAACATGAAGAATTCGTATGAAAGTGATCCAGATTTTTTTGAGAAGTGGAGAGTGTGCAGAACAACTAATTCAAATCAATCAAGTATGAAGACTATTTTATTAAGGAACATATGTTGTTCAAATGTATTTAGTTGTGCATATGGAGAGGATCAATGAGAACTAATTAGATCAAGGAGAAACATAGTAGTGGATTGGATGGACATTTTTGCATCGATAACACATTGAGTTTGCTTAAGGAAAGGTACTTTTCACCTCAATTTTATAAGGATGTTCAAAAATTTGTGAAAAGTTGTGGAGTTTGTCAGGTTGAAAAAGGAGTGAGTCGGAATACTGGTTTTTATACACCTATTATTATTCCTGAGAAACCTTGGAGTGATGTTAGCATGGATTTTGTTCTTGGCTTACCTAGGATAAAAAGAGGTAATGATTCCATATTTTTCTGTTGTGGATAGATTTTCTAAGATGACACATTTCATACCATGTAAGAAAACATCAGATGTCATACATATAGAAGATCTTTTCTTTAAGGAGATTCTCAGATTGCATGGATTACCGAGGAGTATCATCTCTGACCGAGATAGTAAGTTTGTAAGTTATTTTTGGAGAACACTCTGGAAAAAGTTGGATACTAAGTTGAAGTTTAGTTCTACATTTTATCCATAGAATGATGGAAAAATAAAGGTTGTAAACCAAAGTTTGGGTAACCTATTGAGATGCCTAGTTGGAGACACACTAAGAAATTGGGATTTGATGTTGGCACAAGCAGAGTTTGCATACAATAGTTCAGTAAATAGAAGTACTAGAAAGACACCTTTTGAGATTTTTCATGGCACACAACTGAGAGGTATATACAATTTGAAAGATATTGTTGGGGAAGAGAAAAGAAGTGCTGAAGCAGAAGAATTTTCTGAGTTCATGAAGACATTACATGAAAATGTAAAACAGAAGCTGGAGAAAAGTAATCAGAAGTACAAAGATAGTGGAGACAGATCAAGAAGACATAAAAGATTTGAAGTTGGTGATGCACTAATGGTTTATCTGAAGAAGGGAAGATTTTCTATTGGAACATATGGAAAATTGAAGATGAATAAATTTGGTCCTTGCAGAATACTGAGAAGATTTGATAGTGGAAATGCTTATGAAGTGGAAATACCTGATGACATGGATATATCACCTATATTCAATATTTTAGACTTGTGTGAATATCATGAACCTGATGAAAAAGTGATAGTACCAAGTGATTATCCTAAGAAGTAGATAGAGAAAGTTGAAAAGATTTTTGAAATAGAGAATTGGTAGAAGTAAAAGAGAAAAGGAATACATGGAGTATTTGGTGAAGTGGAAGAATAGAATAATTGAGGAATCATCTTGGATTTATCAATCTAAGTTGGATTCATTTGAGGTTGGACTTGATACATGACTTGGGGAATCATTTATGTTAATCCCAGGTGTCTAATACAGGAGCATCTTTGGTCCTAGGAAATCTTGCTCAACCAAAAAGATGTTTTTTTTGTTCTTCAGTTTGTTTGGAGACTGCTTCAGAATTTCTCTTGTACTTGGCTTATGTCACTCCATTATGGTTTGGTCTCTGTTGATCAGGTTCTATTACTCGAGCATGCTTGTTTCAGTTTATTAGGTTCTGTCACTCAGGCATGTTTGTTTATTTCTTGTTTCTTGGGTTTCTCTTCTGATGCTTGGGTTTTTTTTTCTATTGTTTAGGGTGTTCATTGACCCATTCACTCTATTTCTCAGTCAACCTTTGCCTAATATGTTTATTTTTTGGAGTTGGATCTAGTATCCGAATCCTTTAATTAATTTTGATGGCTTAATTTATTTTGGGTCTCTCATTGGGATCTGTGTGGACCTAAATCTGGGTCTCACTTATGAATTTGGGTGTCGACCTCTCTTGGTTGACTCTTGTATATTTTTTTTCTATGTTCTTAGTTTCAGGCATTTCTTAGAGCATGATAGAGGGGACAGAGTTTGAAGGTTGAATTATTTGTAAGTAGGTATGTGACCTTGCATGTATGTAGATCAAATTGTAATTCACTAAATGTATATGGCCAAAATTGGGAAGGCCTTATAGCACGGCATGTAATGTTTTTGATCAATTAATGATAAAATATTTTTCTTGTTTATTCTCTCACTGTGTTGTTTTGGCTTCTGCATTATCTCTGCAAGTTGTCCTTGTAGTTGGGAGAGCCCTAGGCCACATTATCGACCCTTCCTTGCATCAAGAAGTAACAAGGATTTTGGATAAACTGAATGTATTAGATATAGAGAAAGGGAGAGTCATGTTAAGATTTAGTTTGTTGAAGAGTTTGATCACTCCTAAACTATCAATTCTTGAAGTACTTTTATCAGATATGGATAAAATGGTAGAATCACTGAAAAAATCTACACCTACAGAGTTGAAAGAAGTAGAGACTTCATCATATGTACTAAATGGACTAACGCATGCTAGTCAGCTATTGATTGAATCATGGAGCACAGAAGTGAAGATGTTGGAAGATTATTTTCAAGATATTTTGAAAATGGTGAGAAAACACTAGTTGTATTATTTTATGCACCTTTGTCATTGTTTTCAAAGGGGGAGAAGAGAGAAAAAAAAAAATGAAAAAAAATAAATGGGGAGAAGAGAGCAAAATGAGAAGAGAGAAGCAAAATAAAAGAACAAGAGAGGAGAGACAATTTTTATGTTGGAACACTTAGTCATTTTTTGTTAAGTGTTGCCATCAAAGACAAAGGGAGAGATTGTTGGAAAGTGATCCTTTTTAATGATATGAATCAATTTTTGGTTTTCATTTATGGAAACATATCTGGCATAGTGATCTTTTGATTTGAAGTTAAGTTTTGATGATTCAGTTCTAAAATTGACTAAGTACAAAAGCATAAATACAAAGATATTTTAGGTAGAAAAGATTGAAATCAATGAGTTATGGTGAGTTAGATTAGAGGAAGATAATATGGGTTATGTATGGCCTACACCTAAGATTGATTTGATTTTGGTAAAGATTACAGAGAGTTACACAGATTTGAAGACATGCAATAACAACAGAACATAGATACAAAGCAGTTGAACTGTAGCGATGATTTTGGGAGTATGGCATGGACTCATGGAAAGATAAGTTAGATTTTGGTTGTGGATAATCTATATTTTCATTATGTAAGAGAGTCAACTATGTATTTGATATTTGGATTATTAATTGTATTTTGTATGTAAAGGCAACTATGTAATATTTTGTTAAGAGAGCTGACATGGTCAAGAGAAATGATATATCTTTGAAGATATTTTGTAGATAAAAGTAAAAGAAGAAAAAATATGTATGTATTGATGGATATGTGATGTGTATGAGATGAAAATAGAAGAGCAGAGGATTGACATAGATCATTGCAGAACTATGACTGGAACTATCTAAGCATTGAAGATGCTTGTTTTGTTCATTGCTGAGAACACTTTGTAACAAAAGTATTATTGTAAGAGTTGTAAGCTCAATTGGCCCCTAACAGGGTGTTGTATACCTTTAACAGGGTTGTATTCCTCTAAAAATGAAGCGTGCTATGTAATATTCAACTCCTAACAGGGCTAGGTCTCCTAACAGGGACATTATACTTTAGTGCATGCTTGTGGGTACCATCCCCACCGGGGTTTTCCCTTGGCTAGGGTTTCCTCAATAAAAAATAATGGTGTTATGAGTTCTGTGTTATTTTATTAATTTTTTTTACTGTAGTATGCTTATGGTTTATGTGGAATTGGTTTAAAGTTTATTTTAAGTGTTGTAATACTGACTCGCCCTCTCTCAGTATTACTTAATCCTAACACCATTGAGTACTTCAAAACCTCTGATTTGCTTGGAAGTAACTTCTGCTCGGTCTCAACCTTAGTGGGATGGCTCAGTCGCAGTGATGAATGACCAATCTACCTTGATTATGACTAAGTTTGGGACACTAATAGACAAAAAAACATAGAGATCAACAAAGTTGAGAGGTTTTACCTTCAAAAAGGGTTAGCCGTTGAGGGGCCTACATAGGAGAATCATATGTGGTCTGGCTTATTCAACTCCAAGATGAAGGGGAAGGGTATTTATCTAATTTCACACCTGATTTATACCACATTTGGTACATCTTATGTGGTGATTCCAAACTTCTTGGTGGAAAAAGGAGTGGATGAGATGACCTTCTCACTGATTGGTAAGTTCATCTGACCTAGACCTAATATTGACTATGTTCATTCATTGGTGGTTTGAAAGTGGAAAGAAAAAGGTTAGGTGGATGTCTATACAATGGCCAAGGATTTAGTTTTCCTTTCATTCAATTGTTAAGAGGATCTCTTGGTGGCACTGGTTGGAGGTCCCTGGATGTACGAGAAGGCATCCTTGGCTCTTAATTAATGGAAACCAGGTTTCTACCCTTTAGAGTGGGCTTGTGATAATGCTACTATTTGGGCATGACTTCCTAGTATGCCCTTATAATTTTGGGATGAAGCGATCTAGAGGGGAATTTTTGCATGTTTTTGAGAGATTGTTATGGCGGATTTCATGATGGTGGCTCAGAAATTGTTACTATATCTTTTATTTGTGTTAACATTTCTCAATCCACTAAAATTCCAAATTTTGTTTCTCTCAACTCCAATTTGGGTGTGTTTCTACAAGTGGTGGAGGTTGAATGAAATTTTTTGCGTGTTTCCACTGCAATAAAATTGGGTATTGGGCCAAAGAGTGTCCTTCTAAACCTAAGTCTCAACAGACCAAACAATCAAAGAAGGTCTAGAAATCTAAGCCTTCTTTGAAGGCATCTGATTAAGGACTAGATGAGGAACCCAGCCTTGAGAAGATTTCTCATTAAGAGGGGGAATTTTTAAGATGATACATCGAATCAGGTTTCTTTAGAATCTTCCCTGAGAAGGCCTATTGTTATTCCATAAACTAATATGGAGGGTTTTAATGGCACTCCACAAGAGGAGTTGGTTTCTACTTGTCCCATGGAATTGTGTGCCTAGTTTATTGACCTTATGGTTAATCTCTCCAATGGACCTCATGACTCTAAGGAACTGATATTGGAGGAGATCACCCCTAACCTTGAGGTTTCTAAACTGGGATAGATAGGTGATGAAAAATTAGATAAAAACCCCTTAGGTAATGGGGAGGTATTGTTTTCTTTAGGGATTTAAGGGGACACTGATACCCCCTTCACTATGGTCAAATCCAAAAGTAAAAGAAGAAAGCATATCCCTTCTCTAGTGATTACCACTTAGAGTAAACTGAAAGTTTAATATGGTGCAACATCCAAAGGGGCGGGTCGACCATAGAATCAGGAAAATTTGAGCATATTAGATGTTGCAGATTGATTGCAAAGGATTTTAATAGATTTGGCGATATCTAGTTCCCACCATCCTTCCCAATGAAGATCATATCTTGGAAAACTTGGGGGCTGAATAACCCCCAAAATAATTCCCTCTTTTTGAACTTCATCAGATAGCATAAACCTGATATTTGCCTTATTCAAGAGACTAAAATGTTGAAGTCAAGACTTGCTGATTTGAAGTTAAATATTTACAAAGATGTTGGCGTTCACTGCATGGATTCTAATGGGGTCCTGGGTGGCTTGACCACCTTTTGGAACCCTATATTAGTAAAGGAACATCAATTTGTTCATATTTTAATCATATTTTCTTTTGAGTGATGGGAGTTCTTGCATTATCTTAAATTGTATTCCCTTAATAATAAGGTTGTGCTACATGGTCTCTGGGATTCCATCTTTGACTTTAAGGCCCCAAATCCTATTATTAGATGGATTGTTATGACAGAATTTAACACCCCTATCTTTAGCTGAGAAAAAAAAGGTGGAGGTGCTATTTATTTTGATAGCGGTTAGTACTTGTTTGAGCTTATCAAGTCACAAAGTCTTATGGAAAAGGACCTACATGGTCTGCCCTTTACTTGGTCAACTAGGTATATCAGATAAGAACACATTCAAGTCACATTGAATCATGCCTTGGATTCTCCTTCTTTGATTATGGATGATTGTAGACTTTCCTCTCTTTTTAGGATTGGTTCAGATACTTTCCCTATTTCTTTTCGTGCTGAGAAAGTTTGTAGGAGGAAAAACTTCTCATTTTATTTTGAGAAAATTCAGACCATGAACCCTAAATTCAAGGATAAAATAAGTGAATGGTGAACACTAAAATTAGAGGGAAAGAAAATGTATAGGATGGCCAAAAATTTATCTTTATCTTTTATGAAAGCTAATGTCTGGATATGGAGCATATCTACTTTTGGTCACATATTCAAGAATAAAAATAATTGGAAATTAAAGTTGGACAATGATCAATCTCAGATTCAAGCTCAAGGTGTAGATGTGAACCTAATTGACCAATAAATTGATATCTTGTCTAAACTCCATAGCATCATAAATAAGGAGGATAAGTTTTGGAAACAACATTCCAGATCTATTTGGCTGAAGAAGAATGATAGAAACAATTTTTTTTTCATTTATCCACTCTTAAAAATAGAGCTATTAATCATATCCATTTTGTAAATCTTAATGGTATTTTTTTACAGAAGGATGAGGACATAATACATGCGATGTATGATTATTTATCCTCTCCTCTTCTCAGGACTCTATGTTTGATGCAGGCAAACAACACGAGCTTCTGAAGGACATTCTTTGTTTGGTCACTCGGGACATGAATATAGATCTTACAAGGATCCCTTCTATTAAGGAGGATCATGAGGTAGTTTTCTCCTTTAAATAGAACAAGGACCTGAGCCAGAATGGTTTCACCAATTTTTCTCTAGATGTATTGGAATATCACATAAAGATGTTGTGGCTACTGCTAGAGAATTGTTTGGATCTAGAACCATTTTGAAGGAGTTGAATACTACTTGCATTGCTATAATTCTAAAGAAACCAAGTGAAGGCTCTTTTCAAGACTTCAAACTGACCAGTCTATGCAAATCCAGTGATACGATCTTCATGAATATTCTGGTTATCAAGCTCAAGCCTTTCCTACCAGCCTACATCTCTGATCTTCAAAATGGGTTTGTCCCAGGTAGGACAATTCTTGGCTCAATCATCAAATTCCATGAGAACATCCATTCTCTTACGATCAATAAAAAGGTTGTCTTTTTTCTTAAGTTGGACCTCTTGAAATCCTATAATAGGGTGAATTGGGACTTCATGTTGAAGGCTTTAACTTCATTTGGTTTCAATGATTCTTTTCTTTAGATCATCATGCAGTTGATCTCTACTATTGAAAGTTTGTGGTTATTGTAAATGGTTCTCCCACTGGGTTTTTCTTCACTTCAAGGGGCATTAGGAAAGGATACCCCCTTTCCCCTTTCTTGTTCATCGTTATGTATGAGGACCTTAGGAGGTTTATTCAGAGACAGGTTCAGACTAGTAGACTCAAAGACATGACCCTGTCATCAAGGGATTTAGATTACTTGCATCAACAATTTGTGGATGACACCCTGCTTATGAGGGAAATCTCTATTTTGGAGGCCAAATATTTCAAGGAGATTATTGTCACTTATGGGGGTGCATTTGGTGAGGCTATCAACCTTTCAAAAATCTCTCTCTTTTCCATGAATACTCCTAACAATAAAGAATAGAGGATTGCTGGAATTCTTGGGTTCAGATTTGATACTTTTCCCTCCACCTATCTGGGCCTTCCTCTCTATGAGCTCACGATCCCCAAGTTACTTTTTGGGGAAATTTTGTTGATAAACATAAAAATAAACTAGCTCGGTGGAAAGGTTCTCTTCTTTCTTAGGCTTGTAAGATCCAATTTAGTAAGTCATATTTAGACAATCTTATAGTTTATGTGATGAGTATTTTAAATGTTGCAAAGATATTTATTGTTAAACTGGAACAAATACAAAGAAAAATCCTATGTTTGGGCTCTGAGTTGAAAACCAAAACACATTTAGTCGCTGGGGACCAGGTTTGTTTGCCTATGTTTTTGAGAGGTTTGGCCATTCATAATCTACCAAGGCATTTAATAAGACCCTTCTTACCAAACAACTCTGGTGCAGTATCACTGTTAACAATGGCTGGTCTAAGATTTTTCAAGCCAACTACGTGAATTTTGTTTCTCACTTTAGGGAATTTATTACTAATAATAGACCCATATAGATGTGAACTTCTTTGTGGAAACATATTTTAGGTATCAAGGACATTCTCCTCCAGAGAATGCATTGGTCACTCAATAGTGGTAGTGTGATCCATTTCTGGGAAGAGTAGTAGTTTGGAGATTCCCCCCTCTCCTCCATTCCATATTTTTATTGGTTTAAACCTATTTGGGTTTGACAGTTTGGGTTCTTTTTTTCTGACTATATTCTTCACTCTAATTTGATTAACCTTATGGATGTGAGCCTAACCCTTGGCCATCTTTAGGATATGATGAATCATGTCTATATCCCCAAATCACTGATGGAGGATTGAATTATCTAGTTTCCTTCTATAGATTTTAAATTCTCAGTTTCAAAGGCTTTTTTTTATAAGAAAATCAGACTTTCTTCTCCGAGGCTCTTTTGGTCCTTGGTTTGGAATTTGAATTTGTTCATCATATTTTATATTTTCTTTTAGATTCAAATTTAAAATAATATTCTCACTATAGTGGATATCCTAAGGCTATTGGAGGGGTTTGGAAATTTGATAATATCTCATGTCTATCTTGAGGAGAACCATGTAGTAGATCAACTTTTCAACTTGGGTGTCAGTGGACATCAAATATTAGATTGGGTATGAACAATTATATCCCAATAAGCCTGGTCTAACATCTCTGTAATGATGATAAATGATGGTGATTTATTCCATGTCTGCGAAATAATGAATTCATATGTGCGCAAGAATGGAGGAAAGTTGAACTCTTTATTCGAGCTATGGATACGTTTGTGTATGGTATTTTTATTACATTTCCTCTCTATAAACCTAGGTTTTTAGGCCAGATCCATGGGAGGAGATAGAAATCACACTGATCCTATTATCTATGACAGATATCAGAATATTGAGCCCTTCTAAAATTCCATTTATGCGAGGGCCTAACTAGGTACATGGAGTGACTTCATAAAGATGATACCCTTGTAAATGAGGCTTTTTTTGAAGGCTAGAAGGATAAATTTCTATGTATCTATGGGATCAAGCTGGTGATTAATGAAGAGCATGTCACCCAAGTTTCCAATACTCTCATTGAAGGTAGAAAATTCTACTGAGATAAGAAATTTAGATCAAATGTCATGTATTTTTTCCTTTCTTCCTCGTGAACAAGAAAAGGCCCTCAAAATCAGAGTTAGGGGTTTCAATATATTTTCTCTTTTAAAGCTATGGTCAGATGTTATTGAGGTAATTATGAATTACATGACTTAAGATGAGAAATTTGGTAGTATTTTAGCTACCATTTCATGATCTTGAATCATTTTCATCATGAAAATGTTATTTGTATTTTTTCTATTTGGTTTCTTCACTTAACCATAATATTTTAGTCAATAGGAAAAACCCCTCCTCTCCAATCATTCATGAGGGTCTTATTCTATTGATCATGGAACATGCTAAAGCCCTCCATGTGGATACATCCCCCCCTACAATTGGTATTGAGTCTAATAAAAATGTGAGGGTAAACCAAGGGGACACAAATTTTTAACACTCAAATGTTGATTCAGATAGAGATGAAGTTTTCCATATTTATAAGAGCAAAGGTATGTCAAAAACTGTTATTTCTACATCTTCCTCTTCTTGGAATAATAGAGTGGTGTACTCAGAGGATGATGAATCTGATTACCAACCCTTAGTTGAGGTTATCCCTGGCTCTTTGGACAATAAAGGGAAAAGAAAAAAAAAGGCCAATTCTAGTGACACAAAATAGAAAGGAAAGACCGCAACCACTTAGCCTTTTCGTAATAATTTAAATAAAGACTCCCACTTGAATCCTTTTTTGCTTCCCAAACAAAGGTCCCATGTTCTTCAGGATGTCAGGGACAAGTTTAAGAGAAATGAATCCATTATTTTACAAAACTATATTGATAATGAGAAAGGAAATGAAGAGGCTACACCTATGGATCTGCGTAGGGACACTTTCTTTGTAAAGGGTTCTTAGATTTTGGATAATTCTTCTATCAATACTTTGATGAAGAATATGTTCTAGAATCATGAGGCTATTCATCAAATTATTATATAGATTAACAATTTTAAGAACAACTCTCCCTCTTTTAAAAAACTAGATGATATTATTGCAAAAACTCCTACTTTGGCCAAAGGTATCTACGCTCTCAAGCTGGAGGATACCATTAAGGTGGCTCATGACCAATTGAATAGGATTGTTTATATCAGTAAAACCACCACGATTGACACCATTCATGGAAGGCTTCACTTAGTGAAACTGAATCATAGAACGTGTGTCAGTGGTATACTAAAGAGTCCCCCTATTTTAAAAAAATATTGCCTCAAACTCCTTATTTGTTAGCCCCCTCTAATAGCCTCCCAATAGCCCGCGTACTCTTTTTCCTATATAAACCCCCATATTCACTCCCCCAAAAACTTCCTACCCCTATTTAGGCAATATATTTCCCCAATTTTTTCCTATCTTAAATCCCCCAACATGAATGCATGTAGTATTGTATTGCCCCTTTACTGAAGACCCCGTAAAACTAGTGAAGGTCTGAAAAACCTCAATGAGCAAGTTGTGGTTGTTCACAACCTTCCAAAGGAGGATTCACGGGTGAAAAAGAAGAGTAGAGACATGGAGGTGGAAAAAGGACGTTGAGATTGAGATAGGGACCACCTCTACTATGTCGGGTCCTGCTATCTGGTTGGTGTCTATTTAATCTTTTGAATAGGAAGTTTGTTTTTGTTCTTTAACTTGAGTTTCTGGTCCTTGTAAATCCAACTTTCCCCTAATCAAAAAATTATTAATGATTGCCTATTATATTAAAAATGATTCAAGCATATTAATTATCATTTTATTGATTGATAATTTTATATTTTGAATGATAGATATAATATTGATACTTAGATCTAACATTTTTTTTATCAAAATATGAAAATAATTTTATTAGAGATTTTTTTACCATGTCCAACTTTGCAATTGATCTCTTGCAAATGAAAAACCAATTTACCTATGCTAAAACTAACCTAATTGATATTGATCCATCCATCTGTATATATAATTACAAATAAGCTTCTATGTTAGAGATTGATTTAAACTACAAAACAAAATATTTTTCTCAACATTTGTAGCTATTCTGAGATAAGACATTTTTTGAGTAATAGAAAAGATCGATGATGGCATATCTTACTTATAATATTTCTATGTTTACTTCTACAAATAATTACAAGTTCATATAAAGAATTAAATTTTGTTCTTATAGAGATAAATAAAAAGTGAGCACTTAAGATTGTGATGGCCCTATTAGTGTGTTTAGTTGTTGTGCCTACTAAGTCATTCTCCTAAGAGCTAAGTTGCACACATATTACTTGAGCTTAGTTAGAGACCGCATATGAATATTCACACTTTCAATGGTGTTATGACATTCTAACTTTCCACCTGAAGTAGAACTTCCACCTTTATTGGGATTACTACTTTATCACTTGTCCAAATTTGGAGGGTGATCTAACTTTAGTAGACATGTTGCACAATCACTTTTCAACCTAGGAGGGTAAGCCATCTGCAGTGAACATCTAACACTTTAAATTTTCCACTTTGTGTAGGTGATAAGCTATCTCTTTATGTATCATGTCATAGGATTACAACACTTTCCATAACCTTATGTCTTCCTATGTCTTAAATATGCCTATTTAACCAAGGGACATCCTCTGTAATATCAATTTAGTTGATTCAATGAAAAAAATCAGTTAATTTTGGCAATCTAGTTGATCCATTCTATTGCATTCTTGGTGACAATACAATTTATTCTTGTTAAAATATCATATCTTGTTATCATGCTTTCCATTAGGCTTCTAGATCTTTGGTGCATATGTTCATTGCTAAATATTACAAGCCCTTTCATGATACCCTTGATTTGTTCAAAAATTTAATTTACATGTTTTTCTATGATTTTTAAATTATTCAGATGCAACATCATTTTAGGATTGTAATAAAATTCAATATGTAGGGAAAATGAAATGCTAACAATTACACAAAAAAGGCATTTTCAAGTTTTTTTTGCATATTTTGAGGAGATCATTTCCATATCTAAAATATATTTTTCATTACTTGAAATCTATATGGATCATGGAATATTTCTCATTCTTGATAACTACCCATTCATATACACCCATATATTTAGGCATCCCAATCAACTCAACTCGTCTAATTATTCATCGTATTTATGTCCATTTACATACCTTAAAGCACATTTTATCCACTTTTGTTTATACCATTTTATACCAACCGTTTTTAAGTTCCCAAATCATATGACCCAACATGGAAATTTTATTATGACTTTGTGGTCCAACTTGTAGCCTAGCCTATATGCTCTAAGGCATATCTCTTCTAAGCAATTTCTAATTCAGTTGTAGTTTATTTGTTGTTTAAGATCCCCTTTTAACCTATTTTGACCTCTTGTATCCTCTAATTTGGTTTTTGAATTATAAACTCCTTAAAAATTTAGTACATACCTATAACTATAATGCCACTTGGGTCATCTACCATAGAAAAAGGGGCAAATTTGATCCTTAAAAGGGGAGACCCTACAATATTTGTACATAGAAATTCTTCAAACATATGTTTTCAAACATTTAAGTGTGAGTAAAACATGTCATTTTGATGAAATTAATAATCATGAATTTTCATTTATGTGGATAATGCCTACTTTCAATTAGTCATCATACTATTATTTAATTTACGAAATTAATTGGACAATTGTATTGGTGTTGTTTCTAAAAAATAAGATGTATATATAGTTGCAGCTACATTGATCATGGAAATAAATATTGATTAGCACATATAAAACCGATTAAGATATAATCTGAAAAAAAATTACGCTCTTTGAAGTAAGGGACATATTGGTGTCTCTTAAATGAATAAAATTTACTATGTATAAGTGTTGTTCAAAAATTCCAGAGATCGGTTAAGACACAAACCTAGGATTTTTCATTTGTTCATTGTGTTCTCTACTACTAAGATACATGACCATTTATGGTCAATTCCATCATTCGTTTGGATGTCCCTTATTTAGAGCACCTCCCATAAGACACACTAAAGGTGCTTTGTGTTGCTAGCATGCCTTGGTTCAAATACTATGTTGATGGACCACAAAGAACATGAACCAAGGACCTTTTGTTTCCTGTAAGAATGCTTTAGCTTTGATCTATTATCCCCTTTGGAACCAATCAAATAATAATCCTCATCTCACTTATTTCAAACAAAATATATTAGACTTACATATACCACTCAAATATAAAATTACTGAAGATAATGTTACATGATTTGCAGGATGTCCTCAACATTGATTATGATATTTCTTTTAATGTTTAATATATATTTGTGATGCTCATATTAATTTATATTATTAAATTTTTCATGCTCATAATATTTATTAACAAATAGAAAATCCAAAAAGTATCTTGGATCAAATCTTTTCAGATACTTCTCCCATCTTTATTCTAGTATCCACCACCTGAAAAACAACACAAGTTTTCAATCCATAGGATTGTATAATAGTTTGCAACATTTGTGAGGTTATAAATGCCAAAAAGTTAATGTTAGAATATTCAACTAGATAGAAACACAAATAATGGAGGCACTGGTGTTGTCTTGAAAGTACCTCAAATGCTATTGAAGCAACCGGAATTTGTTATCCAGTAATTCAATAGTGATGGGAACCTACACCATAACCAAGTTCGCACTCATTATTTATAGTTTTTCTTCATTTAGGAAGAATGTTTTGCATTGATATATAGAAAGTTCCCTGCTATATTCTAATGGGAGCAACACGTCTTAATACTTTTTAAAGGTGGTGGGCATTGTTAAACATACCTTCCCACCAATTCCCTCTTATTGTATATTCAAGGTTAAATGGGTTACTGGCCTCTTCTAGTTTCCTTACTCCTGCTTTGATCTGTTAAAAGGTCTAAAAATAATCAATGGAAGTAGCTTAAAGCATAAATCTATAAAATGATCAAGGATAAGATTTTACCTCACTTTCACCATCCTTTAATCTTCTATGAATGTTATCAATATCATCAGGTCCTCCATACAAAAGAGAAGAGCTAAGAAAGCATTGCTCTTGACAAATCCTTCTATTTTTCTCTTTCATGTCCTGACTTGGTATTTTCTTTTCTTTTTTTTTATCTGTACTGCTGTCCACTATAAAGAAACATATGACGTGTGAAATTCTAATATTGAAAGAACTTAAATCAATGAACCTCGAAAGAATCAATCATCTAACCATAAGGAGAAACAGAACTAGGAGAAGTTGCTTTTTGACAGTCTTTATTCATATAGAGAAAGTCAATATCAAGACGTTAATCACAATGATGAGACTAATAAACAAATTGCCGCATATAATATAGAAGGAATAACCTTAAAAGCTGACAACAGCACAATGTAAAATACCTTCCGTACGCGAAGCTGCTCTATCAGTTTGATCCACTGCTTTCATTGGTTTGCCGAAAGCTTCACCGACTGATGAAAAGACTGAAAACTATGGCAGTAAAACATGCCATAAGGAAATGCATAGCGGAAGAGAATTACTACATCCAATATAAAAGATGAGTTTTAAAACATTGAGAAAGATCCAGTATGACGAAAAAGCATCTTCATTATCAATCTTAAACACCAGATAATTATCTTCTCTATTTTTGAATGTTTTTCTGGTTGATTAAGTAGACTTGGTGAGCAGAGAAACAATAAAATTTGTTCTTTTGGACAATCTTCTCAAATGGAATATGCCATGCCAAAAAGATATGGGTTTTAAAATTGATACATGTAAAAATTTACATATTGTCTTTAATGTAGAAACTGATAATTTCATTTTTTCTGATTGATATTTCCAACTACATTCAGTAATCCATCGTTAAAAAAGAATGTATGATTTCAAAATAACCATGTATATAATAAATCAGAAAGCAATCTCTATTCAAAAGAATAACTTATACAAACCAAAAGAACTTGCAATAACCTATACAAAATAAGTGTAAGAATTTACAAGGAAAAACATTTGTAAACACATGATGCCTCAAGCTCAATAAATTCATTCTACACTAGGGGTAGACCCCAAATTCAACCATTGCAGATAATGAAGAGAAGAGGAAAGTGCCATAACTTGCTTGTAGCTTGATCTAAAGAAACAAAAATATTAGTCTATTACATTAACAAATTAACAAATGGTCAATTAAAAACTGAAAAACACAAACAATGAAGATGAAGCAGCTCTGACTCTAAACAAATCCCTACTTGTTTAATCCGAGCAGGCGAAATAGTTGCGTCAGATCCCAAGCCTGAGCAAATAGCACATGAACTTTGTTCAATAATGTCAGCCATCGATTTCTTCCTATACAATTCAACCCTTTCCATTCCTAAAATCAAAGGAAAACTGATTGCCACTTAATTAATGAGAGAGTGTTCTGTATGATAATGGAGTTGAGAAATATCTGAGCTATTTATAAATGGAGTAACAAGAAAAAAGCACTTGCCAATAACATTATTTGTGCTCCTAAATCAAGAATCAAAGAACATTGATCAGTGGCTGGGGCACTATATGATGTAAACCAGTTGTTTTGTCGCAGTTGTAAGGCACGCAGGAATGCAAATGTGATTATAAATACCATTAAGAAAAAGAAACAGTGAAACATTTTTAGTGAATGTCTTCATACAATGAATGCATGCATGTTGAGCTGTCATTTGGCTGCTTCGATGCCTTTAACAAAGGGACGTCCTAAACTTTTATATTCATGGAATAGAAACCAAATATATGATGTTTTCCACTATATACTTTTTGGCAAATTATAATCATAGTTTGTTTTTTTCCTTGTACCTTATTCGCATGGGGAAACAACCGCAGGAAACCCACTGATTTATGACATGATATTGGAGGGACCACTGAGAGATAAAGAGAACTCCTCAATATAAAGAGAAAAGTTAGATATTTTTAGGAATCAAAATCACATGCGACCAAGTTGAAAAGACTGCATCAACTTGCTCCCATTCGAAGTGAGTATATTTAGAAGTTTGGGTATATTAATGTGGTTTACAAGCCAAGATCGATATGATTATAAGAACAGGTGTTTTTATAACTTACAAAAATATTTTAATGTTTTGAAAAATAAAGATCAAAATAATGAAAAAAAATATATAGAAAGGTTAAAAAAATTGGTTGTGCATTATCTTTGATAAAATAGGTTTATTGAAAGGGGGTAGAGTTGTTTTGATCATCGTCTTAAAAAGTATAGAAGTAAAAAAATATTATTGAATAAAGTAATGGTTTAATGTTATACTAAAAATTAATTTATGGTTTATCATTAAAAAAGAAAAAGGGAAGCAAAAAGGAATTTTTTTTATATTCTGATTAAGTAAAAACAGGTTTTGAAAGGACCCAAAACCTTTTACAAAGAACCACAGAAGGATAGAACAAGAGGAGAATAACGAAACAACTGTGAAACAACACCAAACACAACAAAGGGAACATACAAAATTTTCCACAAGAGAGAAACCAAGACCAAACTATCAATCTCCAGACAAAGGGCAATTAAGATAATCACTTAAGCCCACCCTTATGAGATCGTAAACTCATATCAAAGCAAGGCATAGGAGACTTAAATTTCTTTCCTTTTACTATTGTCCAACCTTCCTCCACCTTCAAATAATTAGCAGAAGAGCTCACTACCTGAGAAACAGGGCTGGCCCCTCCAACACCCCCAGTTGGGACAGGGACATCAACAGTTCCCAAACCCCCGCCCTTGAGAAACCAGAACATCAGAAACAACACCAGCAGCTCTAGGCAGGACAACTGAAACAGAGACAGCATCACACCGAACAAGAGCAGCAACAACAACACCTGGAAGGATAGCATCAATTGTCAGATCCAAGCCATCTTTTGAGGTAGAAACACTAGAATCAGGGCCACTACCCTCGCCCCTAAAATTTTTTTCAACAGTATAATGGTGGTCAGTAGCGCCCACCCACCAAGAAGGAGATTTCTTTGGTTTTACCCTATATGATAAGCATCATGCCGCAATATGGCTAGTCCTATGGCACTTTCTGCATCTGAATGAAATACCCTCATAATCCAGCCAGAAATATTTTTACGTTATGTTTTTAAAAATCTATTTATTTATTTAGTTGATTCATTATTTTGTAGGTTTTATATAGCTTGCATAATTCAATATTCTTGTTTGATGTATTATATAATAAATGTACGAGAGGAAACTACACTCTGATACCATGTAGAAGTTGATGATGATATCCACTCACAAGCCAAGAATCATCTGCAAGCAACCCACATGTCACAAAAACAAGATTAAGAAGTAAGATAATTTGCACAACCTGAAAAATTCTATATCGATTGCCCACAATGAATTGGGATACAATTGGGATGAATTCAATGAGATACTTTTATAAAAAATCATTTTTCTAAAAATAGAGAAGAAAAGATAGAAATCTTTGATGTGTAAACTAGAGGTGCATGTAGTGCCACTCCAATCATATCCATGTAAGAAGACAATATGGTTTTGAACTTTTTCTTGGATACCAAATGAAGTAGGTACATTTGATATTAAAATACCAATTATATAGTTAGAAACATATGTTAGTATTAGGTGGTTTTACTTTGGTTGGTCTAGAAAAGGAGAATAATGAGAGTGTATGGTTATCCATTTGTTCATTTCAATACAATTTCAATTTTGGAGTTGATGTTCAATGTGATTTTAATATCTTTTTTTAATGTTTAAATCCCCTACCAGGGAACTTGATAGGACAACTCAATAACTAAGGAAATGTTTTTTTTAATGAAACATAAATTACAATTAACACTTCACATATAATAGCATAATTCATTAACTTAACCAATATACATTTCATTAAATGCAAACATGAGTTTGAAACATTAATCATAAAAATAGGTACTCTTAGGTTCTTGATGTCTCTACTTGCAATGCATAACAAACATGTATATGTCAATAAGATAACCATGAATCCATGACCAAGATTACACTATTAAATAATACATGTAAGCGTTCCAATCCAAATCATATATAGTCAATAATAAAATTTCAAGTCAAAATGTCAGGTAACCATTTCTATCATTACATTACAAGTAATCACTAAAACATAGTTACAAATATATTTTACATCGATTTCCTCAAGGAGATTACAATACTACATCAATACATCAATTTTATGACATAGGCAATGTAACATCATTACATCAACTTGGAGCTACATAACATATCATACATTGAATCAGAAATATCTATCTGGGCACAAGAACAAGAACTGTATCTAGAGAATGCAAGATCATCCTAGAGGATCATGAGAAACTCTAGAAACTCAATGGGAAAAATACTTTCCACTCAACCATGTGGAACTCTGAGGCCCACTCCCTCTATGCTAGGAGATAAACATAAAGCCCAACACCACAGGGTAATACCACAATAGTGGGTTACACATTTTGGGAGGAAGGAATTAGCCCCGAAAAGCGTGGCCCGCTAAAAAATTCTTCATACTTTCGATCGGAAGGACGAAATACTTTCGATCAGAAGTGAGTTACTTCCGATCGAAAGTACCAAAAATGGCTACTTTTGATCGGAAGTTACTTCCGATCGAAAGTGCCTATTTACTTTCCATCAAAAGTAAATAGTTTTTTTTTGGCGGCATAGAAAACCCGCCGAAATAGTCATTTTCACTGTTTCGGCTGGGTTGAAAGTAACAGAAGAGAAGAGTGGGCTTCCGTTTTATCGAACGTCTTTATCAGATTTTTCACATTTATAATTTGCATATTTTATTGTTTTATAATACATATTGTTTGTATATATGCATTATAATATTTATATAT
>MU225559.1:762349-773838 GCA_018584345.1 Thuja plicata | reverse complement strand
TGATTTATTAAAAAAAAAAAAAAAAAAATTTAAAAAAACGGGCACCCATTTTGAAAAAAAACGGGTACCCGTTTTTGAAAACGGGCACCCGTTTTGAAAAAAATGGGTACCCGTTTTTTGAATTTTTGGATCGGGTGTCCGAGCCTAAGACGGGTGCCCGTTTTTTTCAAAACGGGTGCCCGTTTCTAGCGGTAATTTTCAAGCCCACAAGACTTCCGCGGAATTGGCACTCAACTTCTTGCACTTACCCTAGTAACTTTGCCATATTCCTTTGTTGCCATTAATGAAAAAGGGGGTGATTGTTGGAAAGTTGACTATACTTGTTTATATGACTCTATTTAGTTTTTTCATTATGTAAACAAAGTCATATGAAGTTTTTGAGTCAGCACACATTATCAGAAGATCTGAAATTGGCTAAGTACAGAAGACTAGACAGTTAGCAGAGTATCAGAAGAACAAAGCATCAGTGCATGTGCATATGACCGAGTTAGGGAATGTGCCTTTGAAGGAAATATTTTAAGTATGTATTCATGCTAAGTCTAAGAGAGCATGATCAGATATGCAATTATGAAGAAGATACAACCAGTTGAAGAGGTACAACCAGTGAATGCCAGAACAGGACAGAGATCATGGAAAGAGCCGACAGAGATTGTTTTGGTACAAAATTTGCACATATCTTCAGGACTTTTGTCTTTGGAAAAGTTATTTTTAGTGACCTAATCATGTGTGGTTAAAGGCTCATGACTTGATTCATCTGGAGAAATAAGTTAGAGCTAATTTGGTGGAGCGGACTATGTGAAGAGATGCATCTATTCGGTTTGAGTAAAGCATTTATAATTAATGTTGTGCAGACTTAATGAAGGGTTGTGTGCTTAGTTAAGTGATAAAGATAGATGTTAAAAGGTTTCCTAAATCTGACATGTTTGTTTCCTTTGAGGAAGTACTTATAGAAGGTTATTTGTGATAGGAAAAGTTGCGAAAGCAAGAGATAAGAAAAGCAGAGCTGAGTGTTAAAATAGAAAAGCTATATCTATCATATGTTGATGATATAGATATTGAAGTACAAGCTTTTAGAGTTTAGTTAAAATTGTTATAGTGCTTTACAAGAGGTTAAAGCATCAGCACACAAAAGGAACTAATCAGACAAGCAGTGTCACAGAAGCAGTTCACCTTGGAGATACATTGCGTATCGAAGATCCAGAAGGTTGTAGCCTTCAGCATTTGAGTAGTGTGCTCTTGGACAGTGATTCCTTAGATAGTGAGTCCACCACCCCTAGCAGGGTTATTTTAAAAGACTCCTAATAGGGTCTGAACCTTAACAAGGTCACTGTACCTCATGTATTGTAAAGACAACTCCTAACAGGGTTAAGGATCTTATAATAAAGGATCATAAGAAACTAGTACAGAATATTTGTGGGTACTGACTCCCACCGGGGTTTTCACCTACATTGGGTTTCCCTATAATCATATTTGGTGTTATGATTTGTGTATGTTTATCTTACTTGCATTGATATTTAGTTCAGTACTCAACCCCACCCCCCCTCTCAGCGATCCTAATCCTAACAACATAGACAGTCATACTGGTAGTTATCTTCTCCACCCATCCATGGTCCACGCATCATTTCTCATGGCCATGGGCGAAGAAAAATAATTATCTTATGTAGTGTTTTAAACCAATCCAAAAATATTTATTAATTTATCACTAGATTATCTACCTACAATGGGTTTTCTTTGCAATCACTTAGGGCCCCAACCCTGATTGCGAGCCACTACCCTAACCATACTCCTATAAGATTTCTCATACACTCCAAACTAAAAACTAAATGAGTGAGAAAAATAAATAATCACAATAGAATCCTCATAAAAACCTCATAACCAAAGAAATCACAAAATAATATGTTGGATCATAAAAAATTGAAATAAAAAATAGGATCCATACAAGTCATCATAAAAAAGAGGACATCCAAACCAACATCATAAACACCTCATGCTAATAATCTCATATGAACCTCTCTAGGTTAAAAAACATAAGCCATAAACCAATACAAAATAATTTATGCATATGTCCCCTTTTGCATCCAATCATAATTAATAGTTCACTCATGATCAAATAGATAGAATCCAACCATAAAATATCCAAGAATAGAAACAACCCTCTTGTGTTATCAATTATATCGCTAGGTCTCAAACTATCATATTGCAATAAGACAAGATCATCAATCATAAAAGATCACAAAATCATCAACACCATAGAAACATGATGAAATCATCATCAAGATAAACCTAGGCTCTAGTAGCATAAGGAAACCCAAATAACGACTCTCAACACTTCTATTATTACATCAAGTAAACACTACTACAAAAGAACAAATAAACAAATCATCAAATCAATAAGAATTAACAATATATTTTGTAAGATCATATAGAACAACTATCATTAATGAAATTTAGTTACAACTCTTACTTAGACAAATTACACTTGGACATACGAATACTACATTTATTCTACATTTTAATGTTTACAATCCAAGTTACAAACAATCAATTAGATTTCTAACTTAAGAATAACGTTGAATAATTAACTATAGAAACTTGCAAATATGTTAACTAATTTTGAATGTTAAAGTGTCTAAAGTTTACATTTCCAATTGTATTTAAAGAGACTAAAGAATACATTAACTACATGAATCGAAGAATAATTTCCAACCAAATCCTAATCCATGACCCAAGCTCATAAAATGATGCATTAAGACTCTAAAATATGAAGTTAGTTAACAAAATCATCAAATATTATCAACTAAGGTTTCATTTATATAGAGGTTGGGTTTTCTCAGGTATAATTGTGACTACTTTGGAGGAGCGTGCTAGCTAGTATGTCTCTAATGTTTTTATCTGGAGTGCCATCAATGGAGACAGTGACCCTTTCTTCTAGCATCTTGGTATTGATCCTTTTCGCTTTTTAATTTGACACCCTATATTTATGTTGGTTAATGTTTTCTTATGCTTGACTAGCATGATTATCCCTTGTTTGGAGGAGTCTTTCTCTTGATGGTGTCTCTTTCTATTTGAGCCCTTGTATATTTTCAATCAAATAAATGATTGTTGGGATTATTTATATTAAGGGAATTATTTCTACTATCTAGGGATCTATTGACTCTCTTAGTTCTTGTACCCCTACTTGGAGTTTGTATATGCTCTCTTGGGGGCTTTCGTCATGCTCTTGGATTTTTGGCTAGTTTTTGGCTTTCATTCCTAGTTCAACATTTGTCGAAGGCTGGGTGGGTAGGAAATTAGCTATGATGCTCTTGCAAGAGGGTTTCACTATTCTTCCAAATTTTGTGTCGGTTGTCTCTATGTAAATATTAGTCATTTTGTTGATGCATTTTAATTTTGGTTGGGGTTTTATTCTAGTTCTGTAAAGAATTTTTTTCCTATGATGGAAGATGGATCTTTTCTCTCTAACGATGATAGTTTTATTAAGCAAGCTTGTGTTAATACATTTTCTCAAACTCTCCAATTTTCACTCTTAATTAGGTGGATTTTTCTCCTATCGTGGTGTGGGAGAGACTAGGGTTTGGAGTTTTCTTGAGCATAATTTGTGTCTTGTTGTTCTTATTGAGGTGGGTAATCAACTATTGAGGTTGATATCTCATAGGAGGAGAGTTGGGAGGCTACTTTGAGGGAGTCTTTGTTTCACTCTTCTTTTTTTTTTAATCTTTGGATGCAAGGGGTTTTCACTTCCCATTTTATTGAAACTATTTTTCTACATCAAAAGAATATTTTGAGAGCCCTTTCTAAAACCCATATTTCATATGATTTTAATTCTTAATATTTATTGTATATGATTCCTCCTCTCTCATTGATCCTATTGAATTGGAGTGATCTTTATTGAGATGGATATTGGTTGTTCTAGAGCTATTAATAGTAGTTTTAAAGGTGCTTATGTTTCTTTTTTCCTAAAGGTTAAGGGACCCTTTCCAAAACCCATTATCAAGGTTTTTGATTGCAGGGAAAAATAGGGTTTAAATGGGGACCCAAAACCCCTTACAAGCTAGAAATAGAGATTTAACATTGAAGCACTCCAAAAAGAAACAGGACTGGAGACTAGTACACAAGAGAAAAAACTAACAACAAAAAAACTAGGAAAGAAACCAAAAGCCAGAGACCAGCAAAAAAGACCAACCACTAGACCCAGAAACTAGAGCCCTTGACCAACTCCTTACAAGCCTCAGTAGCTTCTTGCTTCGCTTCAGATATCTTCTTTATCGTTGCATTGAACTCTGAGAGTTCCTGGATCCTTTCATGAATTTTCTTCTTTCTAGCTGATCTTGTGCATTTTTTGGGGCCTTCATCTTCCAGGTTCTCAGTGATGTCCTCTGATTTATTACCTAGTGACCTAGTATCCAGCTCTACCTTAATGGTCAAGAAACAATCCATGGCCGAATCCATAAAATTATTGTAGTCTTGCATATTTTTTTTCATAGTATTCTCCATGGTTTCAATTCTGGCTTCTAACTGCTGCACATTATTGTCCTCATCAATGGTTACCTTGTCCACCTTGGTGTTAGGGCCAGACTCTAGCTGAGTCTACAGAGAGTCCACCTTAGCAGCAATAGAGTGATTCTTAAGGTGTAAATTCTTGATCTCCTGGAACACCCATTTCATTAACCGAAAGGAGTACGTGGAAGCAGCTTTGGAAGTTTGGAGAACCCCAAAGGGAGGATCAATCTTATCTTCGATGTCATCCTTAAGTAATTGAACATTCCTTTCTTGTAAGTCCACAGTCTTGATGAAAGGGATGTTCCAAGAATTACCAGGGACATTGTCAATCTCCTTCTTAGGTAAAGTTGACTCCTTGATAGGGGAAGTGTTCACCACATTCGTAGCTTCCTTCTGAGTATCTTGACCACATACCATAACCACTTCAAGCTTCTATGAGATAGGCACATCATGATCTTCAGAACTATCATACTCAACCATAATTGGCACTTTCTGACCTTCCTCATCCTCCTTATCCTCTTTGTTTTTCCTACAATCTAAAATTTTATCTTTGTCCATAGATCCCGTTACATCATCATCCATGTTATCATTCTCCTCTGAAACTGAGTTTGAAACCAAGGAAGCAAAGTAACTATCTTCATCAGTGGAATCTGCCATATTGTCATAGCCTTCCACACTATCAGCAGAGGTATCCATATCCATGGTAGTCACCTTGTCCTTCTTAATTTTTTTTCCTGTAGAACTCTTATCTTTCTCATTCCCTACCCTAATTCTCTTTTTACCCGACCTAGGTTTGGATGGGGTTATGACAGGGCTAGCACTAGCCCTTTTCTTAATATGTCCTACAATTAAAACAATCAACCCTTCATGAAGAATGGGTTTCTTCTCCTATTGCTTGTACTAGACAATGCTAGAGCAGACAGATTGCAAAATATAGAAAGGCAGGGAAACCCTAATTTTATGCCGAAAATGACTGAGCAAAACAAAGTGGTAAGAATGGGCTCTTTTGAACTTATCATCCAAGGTAACATACTCCATGATTGCCACCATAACAGTAGCCCAAATATCTTTGAATGAATCCACATCATAGCATCCCCCAAACTCCTTAACAAGACTTTTTTTCTCCTCCTTACTCTTTGAAAAGCGCCGAATGGCCTTTCGAGAAACCTTACTATCCTGAAAGAATTTTATGCCCTTCGTTCTAAGCCCAGAAATCTCTGCTATAAAATCCTCTATGATGTTAATAGTGAGTCCCACAATAGTCACAGCCCCATTTTTCAAAGAATGAACAAATAATTTTGTGGCACTATCTTTTGCCCCATGAAATCTCTCCATATATGTGGTTAGACCACCCTTCTCAAGAATGTCCCAAGCTTCTGACATTTTTTTCCATTTTACATAGTCCTTCGGCTCTTTGCGGTTAAGCCCACCTCTCATGATTGCATATTTCTCAGAGAAGGTAGGAAACGCAGAGAAAATATAGTAGTTGCAAAAATTGGTAACATTGCACTAATACATTTGGTACCAAATTGCAACGGCAGTGCCGTTGCATTTTTTTTGTCACAACCTTGTCGTGGTCGCAATTGAGATGGTCTATCGTCACAATTGCGACAAAGACAAGGTTGTGACAGAAAAATTGCAACGACACTGCCATTGCAATTTGGTACCAAATGTATTAGTGTTGGAATTAACAAGGGTTAACTCGTGTCTATAATTAGTGTTCTTGGGAAAGACACCACTTTCCGTTCTCATTTCTCTCTAATTTCTTAAAATGTGTCTAATCATCATAGCTTCTCAAGGTGCACCCAATCTACCCTCATACTTTAGGATCTGTCGAAGGCCAACTTGGCTTTGATATCAACGATTAGATTAGTATAATCATGCCAAATCACAATGTCCCTGGCATTAACTGCAAAGTTGGCCAACTCATCAGCAGTACCATTCACCTCCCTATAGGAGTGAGAAATTATGACTTGATTAAAGGAATTAATTATGATTCTGGCCTCCTTGATGATTTCCTTGATTGTCCATGATGGCTCAATCTTGTCACTAATACACTTTAAAATATTGAGTGAATCACCCTCGATCAACACCTTCTGTGCCATGTGTATCTTGACAAGTTTTAGCATATGAAGAAGGGCCATAGCCTCCGCCATGTGGTTGGTTTGAACCCCAATAGGTAAGGCCACCACAGCCAAGCAATTATCCATGTCATCACAGATGAGGCCACCACAGCCAGCTGGGCCCGGGTTGCCCTTAGCAGCACCGTCAAAATTAAGTTTTATCCACCCAAGTGGAGGAGAAAGCCAGATGGTGTTCTCCCTAGGATGATGTTTGTGGATAATAGTCCTCACACCCATGTCACCAGCTTTGAAATCTAGCATTCCACCAGATAAAATCATGAATTTTTCCTTAATAGTTCTCTTTATCTTCTCAGCTATCACTTTTGGAGGAAGCTCAATGTTCCTGAAGACTTTGTCATTGCATTCTCTCCATAAGCACCATATTACATGTGGGGGAATGATTATCCGCAGATGTTGATCAATGGCAGAAACAACTTTTCACCATTGATTATAAAAGCTTTCCATTTTATTGGGGAAAACCCACTTAATCTCCCAGCATTTTAATAATTCATTCCAAACCTCCCAAGCATAACTACAGTTAATGGAAAGATGATAAATATTTTCCTCAGCATTTTTACATAGGAAGCATCTATTAGTCAGCACCATTCCCCGTTTCTGGAGGTTATCAATTCTCAAGGTTATGGGAGGATATTAAATCCCTTTTCTATATGT
The DNA here is from genome assembly GCA_018584345.1 of Thuja plicata. Taxonomy (NCBI): domain Eukaryota; kingdom Viridiplantae; phylum Streptophyta; class Pinopsida; order Cupressales; family Cupressaceae; genus Thuja; species Thuja plicata. The sequence continues at coordinate 766,543 of MU225559.1, read as the reverse complement.
AGATTGGAGGCTTTCAAAATTGTATATTGGCAGCTTGTGCTTCTTTTGATTAGTATCTTTTATGTTTCTATTGGTTAGATAAGTTTTTGGATGTTAGTGGTTTGTGTTCTATCTTTTGTAGCCTTCTATTAAATTTATAATATCATAAAATTTTATTTGTATAGGGTTTGTGGCCCCTTCAAAACCTATTTTATTCATAATAAAAAAAGTTACTAAATATTAAATTTTTTGTCTCCAAAATAATAATTTTGAATAGGATAAAAATAAGAAGATCCACAAAAATTCTAGATAAATATTATCTTATCTACAATCAATAATTAAACATTCATTTTTTCATCCACTAAATTATAATTAAAGACAAAATTGAAAAAAATAGAAATTAAAACTACAAAAACTGTCTAAATGGAGAAACTGCAAAATGTTTGTTTTCAACAATTGTTAGATCTAAAAAAGCTCCTAATCTTTTCCTCTTATATTTTTTTTCTCTCTTAGAATTTCTTCATCTATACAAATTTTATTGTTGCATCATATATTGTTTCTATTAAATAGGTTTTGGCAAAACCAAAATTAATCTATTTTGGTTGCTTTGGTTTGAATTTGTGATTTCCAAACATTCTTTGATAGAAACACGAGTTTGAATTGATTTCAATTGGAGCTTCCTCCAAAAGTTTGTTTTAATAGAAATATTTTCTCCTTAAAATAAAAGATATAGAGGCTACTTCTCAGTGAATGTGTTATAATATTTTTGTTCGAGCCCTTCATACAATATACCTACAATCCGTTTTAGTCAAATTTTTTCCCTATATATATATATATATATATATATATATATATATATATATATATATATATATGCTCAAATAGTATCCAGCATAGGTCAGTCATTAATATGCTGAATAATGATTGATTACATATCATGTATCGGGTTCACAGCAGTTGCTCCCCTTTAAACAATAATAACATATATATTAGAGGGGTCAATCTGTTTGCTAATCTAATTGAAAGCAGCTCCGTAAACTTTAAGATATTTATGTAAATCAAAAGGAACTGTTAAGCAATAAATGGAGGATTCTCTTATACATATTCTGATAATGACTTTGTTACAAGGGAATTGTATGGTCACTAATCAAACCAGTTAAGAATTTCTATGGAATTAACCCCTTTAAGTGAATCAGGTTCCTCATATATACAACTATGGATGAAGGTAATATAACTTTTCTTTCTTTTCAAAATCTTAATTTATATTAACCCTTAACTAGTTGGTGTGGAAGCTTTATGCTATGGTTTTCAGGAGGACATAATCAAGAAGTTTCCTATATCACCTGGTCATCAATGTATCTAATATGGATATATCCAAAAGACATTCTAATTGTTTGTAATGATAAACTATAACATTAAAAAGAAGCAATGTAATAAATGTATCTTTAAAATCTCGATAATATCGAGTAGTGGGTATGCCCACTGAAAGGTTGTGTTCTTCTTCTGGTCCGACGTGGGAATGCCCACAAGGACTATGTATTATACAAATCTCAACAATTGTTGAGTCGTGGGTATCCCCACGTAAATTTATGTATAAGTACAGGACCTTTGGTCCCGAGCTAGGCTGGAGGTTTTCTCCAACCCGGTCTTTCCTACCAATGCCCACAGCGAGAAGGGTCACATGTAATTAAAATTTCTATACATTAATAAAAAAATTATAGGGCTTTGGCCTTTTACCGATAAAAAAAAAAAGTTTTCCCTAACATATACATGTGTTATATACTTGGAAGCTCTTCATAGCATATACCTGCAATCCCTTAAATATATTTTACCTTACATTTGGATTTATATACATCTCCATGAGATTAATTCAGGAAAATTTTTTTTGAAGTACTTGATGTGAGGTCAAACCCCAATCATCCATTCAGAGATGATACTTTTATGTTATATTTATCTGGATGATACATTTATTTTGATACATTGACGTATTGGACTTTTCATACTATAGATATCTTATGATGACTCTATTTTGATTATGATTAGATGTATTGTTTTATACATATGATTCTCAGATCTTGATGACATGTTTGAACAGTTCCTTTTTTATGTTCCTAAATTTGCAATTTGATCAAGTGACATGTAAATATGGATTCGGGTTTCAATTCTATAAATAATCCATATTGATTTAAGTTAATGTGTTAGATAAGTGATTTCTAATGATTTCATGATTTATCAGTTATATTATATCGATGACCTAGTTCTAGAAAATGATGCATAATTTACAGTTAGATGAATATATTATAATGTATAATATCATGAATGTGTTATTTCTTCCTTGGACTACTGATGCTCTGTTCAAGTGTGCAGATGAATAAACCATGGTTTCAAAACTAGGGAAACAAGATTTAGTTAATGTAAATATCCTTGTGAAGCCAAGGTTAACACTAAAGAGGGAAATAACTTAATTGTAATTTATATATGTTGTAAATGTAATTATGCATGATTGTAAATTTATTTTCTTCTATTTTTGTTAATTCCTTTTAGGCATGCCAATGTGTAAATGTGATGTGAAATTTTGTGCCAATTGGTACATGTATTGTGAGATGACATGCCCATGTGGATTTGTGAGGTTTAGTTTCACCCTATGTTGTCTTGTAGTGTCTCCATGTGGAGTTACTTGTCTTGAAAACCCAACTCATGAGTACCATCTTAGAAATTCGAAGGTAAACTCTAAGTGAATTTTTTAAGGGTTAGAATGAGCCCAAAAGGGTAGTTAGAGTTAAAAATTTCTAGTCCTTTAGTAGTACTATGGGTTAGGGGTTATTTTTTATTATTTTTAGTTTCAAAATCTCCTTTATAGGCCTTCTTAAGTACCTTTCTTGGTTAGTGGCGAAAATTGGGAAATGGAAAGACCATCACCTTCTGCAAGGTAGTGGAATCTCTTCCATGCATGAAATGGGACAAGTGATAGAGAAGAGGACTCATGTAATCTCTCTTCTTTTTGGGAAAGAGGTAGAGTTGGGGAGACAACCTTTTAGGGAGAAAGGAGAGAAGAGTTGGGGTTGATTGCCCGCTCTGCATTTTTGGAGACTTATAGAATGTGCTCAAGAGGATTTTTGCTAGTTGAAAGCCAAGGGAAGGAGAGCTAGGAAAGGAAGGATCATCTCAACCACCATCCATTTTTTAGGAGTAAGGTTAATACTCCTAAATGTCTATGTGTGGTTTTCTTGTATTCTTGTTTTCAAAAAAAAATATTGTTGAATTAAATTATTATAAGATTTCATGTCGTGTAAATGTTTGTTTTGTTTAAGAAATTACTTTTGTTCTTCTATCTTTTCTGTTTTGTGTTGTGCTTATTCATGGGAGTGAATGACATATCTCACCCTTGAGAGGGAAGAGATTCATAGTGGGTGAAGAGCTTAGTTGGGAAACCATGGTAGTGTAAAGTCTCTTCTTCGGAAGAAGAGGGATGTTCCATGGATGTTATGGGCACCATGTGGCAAATTATATATCTTGTGAATTCTCATGCGGGTGATAAGGGTTTATGGATGTGTTTATGGAGCTCTTGATTGTAGTAAAGCCTTGGGAAGGCATGTGAATTTTTGTGCATATTTGAGGTATTCTAGCTTTGGCATTCTTCGACATGGTTATCCCACCTTCACCCCTAATTGAGTCTATAATGACCCAATTATGCATAAGCTTGGGAGGGAGTTATGTGTTTTGTTTGAGCTTGTTAAATGTCTAGTGGTATGGTTTTGTGTCACCCAGCCTCTTCTTGTTTCCCCTAGCTTGGGGGTGGCCTCATAGAGGCCTAGGATGGGAGGCGACCTCCCATGGTTTATTCCAGAATTTGGTTGCAGATTTGTAGTTGTTCCTTTACTTGGAGGGATTCATGTTCAAAGCTGGAAATGAAGAAATCAGTTGGTTATAAGGTGTAAATTGTGAATTTATTTATATCCCAAGCCATAGGACTAATGTCTTATATTAATGAGAATCTGTAAATTTGTTATAATTTTGTATTAAAATCTTATTAAGTTGTTGGTTATTAGTAGAATGTGAAGGAGAATGGTATAAATTATGTTTTATTTCAAGTAGAGAGTTATTTTGTGTTAAAGATATACATACAAAAAATACATTACTGTATATAAAGTACCTAACTGTAAAATTTATTAAAGAAAATAAATATTTTCACTTTATGTAAATTCTGATCTAGAT
>MU225559.1:741592-761947 GCA_018584345.1 Thuja plicata | reverse complement strand
TTTTGCGCCACCATAGTGGTGGTGGGGGGGCCACACCACTCACCACACTCCACTCCCCTCTGCGTTCTCCATGATGCCATGTCACTTCTCCTTCTAGATAGGAGGTTTAGAAAAAAAAAATTGTGTTTCGCAGCTACAGTTTGAAAACCCTTCTCCTCCATAGATGCCCCTATTGTGAGACTAGACCTACAAAATAGCCATTTAAAATCCTATCCTAGGGTTAGGTCTCTCTTTAGAAAAAGAGAGAAGGGAAGCAAAGTAAAAGAACCCTTTACTTGACATTTTTATTTGGAGCCCTAAACCTAATTTTGAATCAGGGTTAGGGATTTCTCCAATGAGAGTAGTTTATGTTTGTTACTTAATCAATTTTTTTTATTTCTCACTTTAGTGGGTTCTTCTTTTTATGGGAATGTATTTTTTGGAGCATCTTTAGTGGAAATCCTTTTAACATATGCATTATTAATAAGTTTATTTTATTAACCACTTATTTAAATAGAGAAATAAACTAAATGATTAATTTTAATAGTATAAAAAATCATAGATATTATTTAATAAATAAGATATTATTAGAGCATATTAATTAAATTTAATAGAAAAATCTAATGTAAAGAATGTGGTGATTTAAATGGATAATTTTATTAGATATGGGAACTTTAATTTTATTAGTATTAGCAAATGGAGATTTTAACGCAACCTTTTTATGTATAGATAAATTAAATAATGGAGTAAGAAATATTTAATTTGAATGTCATGATGGACCAATTAAATTAAAATTAAAATTTAGTTCTCTTTAGTAATATAGGTAAATTTTAAAATAAGCGTTTAAAACCATTAAGATCAGTTTCTAATATAAGATTGTTATAATCTAAGGAGATTTTGAGAGTTGTATAACCCAAAATATATTATGCATGTTTGACTTTATGTGACCCACTTAGTAAGGAAACATTGTAAAATTTATAAATATATAGAGTTATAACTTGGGATCTCACTTTAGGTTTAGGTCCATAAGTTGTTATAGGAGAACATTGGTCAATATTTTGTAAATGTACTTAATCAAGTAATGTTATTTTTACTTGGTCTATACATGTGGCTAGTGTATTGACCAGTGTAAGAATAATGTTATCAATATAAATTAGGTAACTAAGACCAAAACAATCTTGACCAAAGTATTAGACTAATGGGAGAGGTAGTTGTGAAAATTAGGTTTAGATTTAACACTAGGAGGCTATCGAGATTTCATTTGATAAATCTATACCTTGTAAAACTAATGGGTTGAGGGACGTTGACTCACATCATGATTACCCCTCAACCCTAGCTATCAACATATGACCTTTTACCCCTTGAAGGCTCAACCCCTTCATCTTAACTTGCTACTCTTATTGGTACTAGTAAGCTAGAGAGTACAGTCTCTTCAACCCTTAGTAAAGATTTCAAAAAAAAATTGTTGTGTTTTTACATGCAAATTTTTGGCGTGAAACCTAAGTTAGTATACATATTTTCTTGTTGATCCCTTTTTAGTACAATATTCATGTTGTATAGCTACCAAGTTTAGATCTTCATGGGGATACTAATGGATTCACATAGTAGTACAAATTATAATAATTTTTGTACACACACAAGGAATTCCATCATTCTCAATAATCAAGACAACAATAGCTATATGTATTCAATTGAATATTGATCCAAAGCTTCCTTTAAGATCAACTCATGCACTATCATTTTGCTTACACTAATCTTCCCCATATTAAAATTTTCTTTTGAAGATTTTTAGCAAGATGTAATAACATATGTTATTTGATATATTTTTCTATACCCATGTGTCATTTGTTGGCCAAAAGTGCAAGTGTTTGTCGATTACTATACTTCGATTGATTGATTGTTCATCCAATTATGATTTTATTAGATTGTCCATTTGTTTATATAGTGTCTATTTTCTTAGATTATCTAAAGTGAGCAAAATTCAAGATATCCCTACACTTGGGTATTTCGCCATTGTTATACTCTTAGTTTTGGTTGAAATATTCTTCTTGATTTTTATTTCTTTTCTTTCATAAGTATCTTTCACTTTTTATATTCTAGTTTGTGTTGTTTTCTAGACTAAAATTTATGTTTTGATTATTATATTATTAAGTCCATCTTGACATATTGTAAATTAGTTGGTTTTAATATTATGATTTTTAAGATTTCTTGGAATGAAGTTAACTTTATCTTATTTTAATAGTTTTAGGAAACATATTAGAATTGAAAGAAAAATACAAATTATTTTAATTATAATTTGGGAAAAACTACACAAGATTGAAATAAATAGAATTGAAAGGAAAAAAATAGATTATTTTAATTATAATTTGAGAAAAACTACACAAGATTGAAATAAATAGTAATACTAGTTGAGACAAGAAAGGAAATTATGTCTTCGCATAAGTACTATACCAAGAAAAATATTAAATTTATTTATAAAATAAAAGCTTCAATTAAATGTAGTTTGGAATACAACTAAACCTTTTCAATATATGACCTTTCTTCTTAACCCTCATTCCTAAAAGTTGTTTAGATGGAAAAAATCAGTCTTATTAAGAGTACTTATATTTTGGACAACATTCTTGCTATCAGAAAAAGGCATGAAATAGATTTTCTTTTGAAGTAGAACATTTTCTTTATCAAAATTGATTTCGTTCATATTTAATTTCATTCATGTATTAACATATATATTTCACATTGTTTTGGACTATTTTGGAACTATGTTGAATATTCTTCATATTGAAGTCTTTTTTTTTTTAAAGAATTGTTAATATTACATAGTCAAAAGTATAAATGCTAGTTTTAGTGTATTTTACAAAAGAATAATTTTATTTATTATTTTAATATATTTATTTGATGCAAATATCTACAATATCATCTCCAACTAACAAATATATCTCAAATTATTTTATTACTAGTAATACTCTAGGTTTTTGTATGTAAGCAAATGGTTTTTTTTTTAAATATAAAAAGGATCATTCCAAATGCTCCTCGTTGTCTTACTATAAATAAACTATACTATTAAAACATTGCATCTTTTGTTAATTATGTGTTAGATCCTGATTTTGGTACTATTTCATGATTGTAAATTTCATTAGGTAGGTGAAGAGCACTAATAACCTTCCATGTTGCAAGACTCCATGTGCATTTGACCCCTCAATTACTAATTTTAAAGGAACTAAAAAAATGATAATTTAAAGCCTATTAACAAATAAATCATGTACCAATAGTTTGTCACTTGCACCCCCAAAAATTAATATTTTTGAGCAACTATTGAGACAATTTTGCATACTTATTGGCGAGGACTCGACATTTGTGCATAACCATTGCTAATTTCTGTTATTGGGACATCTTTAAGTAGGTATCGGACAATACTTTGAAGTGACTGTTATTGGGGCATCTTTAAGTAGGTATCAAGCAACACTTTGAAATGACCAATTTTTATCCTTCGGTGCTTAAAAATTCTACAGGGAGCATCATTCCTACCGAAAAACCAAAAGCTATTTTTTAAACAAATAAGTCGAATACAGAAACAACACAAAAAACCCCTAAAAATCCAATGTATAATTTAAATTCTATGAATATGCAATGTTAGCAATAACAGCTTCCCATAAGCTTCCCTATCTAGAAGAAAAAAATAAATGTAGACAATATTTTGCCTCACCTTTCATGTTATTTACGAAAACATCTATTTACAAATAGGGGAGCTCATGGAAACCAAGAGCATTATTTAATGTTCAAACCCGAGTTCAAGAAGCTCAAAGTTTTTATTAACTATATATACTATAGTAGCTCACGCAACCACCATCTCTCCTCTCAGACAAAGACCTTAAAAGACGAGCTATACTGAGTCTACTCGTCATATAATTTTGACCACAGCATTATTCCGGCATATTTGGACGACTTCTTTATCTGAGGAAGCACATTCGACTTTAGCGCACCCGCGGGAATGAAGCCACTGCTTGCAGGGCTGCTGGAAGTGGGAAGCCCCAGAAAGAAACTCATGGTTTTGGGCACGGAAGCGGTGCACGTGTTCCACGAAGTGTCTTAAACTGAATCCAAACATAGTATCTTCAAAATACAATAATAACAAGCATACATACAAGCAAAAAAATCAAATGAAAAGTATAAATAGTTTCTCTTTATGGCCCATTTAGGTCAATTAAAGGAATAATAGATATGAGAGTGATGTGGATCAGATTAGGTAATGATCAATAGAAAGTGCAATCATGTTATAAATATTGTACATGAATATATGATTTATTTATTTTTGTAACTAAACAATTATTGATATTCGATAAACATGATGAGATATATATACCTTGGAAAATAGGAATGCTTTATACAATTGCATAAATGAACTAAAATTAAAACATTCTTTTTTTATCTATGATGTTTAACCTTTGTGTTTTTTTTACTAGATCACATGTGAACTCAGCCAATGTGTCACAGGGCTAGATTTAGCTCATGCCCAGGATGCGCCTCTACTAAAGAATTCCAACCTCGCGCGGCACTGGCGAGCCTTACTCGCAACTCCTGTTGCAGTCAAGTCCCTTTCTTGCTTCCAGACTACGCCTTCCCCCAAACATCAAGTGCCCGTCACCTGACTACCTTAACATACACCCCGCGGAATGGCAGTGCATGCCGAACCTCCTTGGCTCTTCGTCCTTTGTATGTGCCTCGCACATGTCCTCGAGCCCCCACAGCTCTACTCCTGTCCAAACCTGTTGAACCCCATTTGTACTTCATCAACTGGCCACCTTATGCACTCGTCCACGACATCCCCCATAAGACCCATGCTACTAACATTAGCCTTGGTGATCTCAACTCCCCAAGTTCTCTTGATCACCGTTGCGCCACTCTCAATGCCCCGGAACTGCCCTAGCTCCACCTTGCTCAACTATGCATACCCCCATGGACTATACACTGCACTGCCTCTGTGCATTGGGACTCCCTGAGTCTCCTTCACTGAACCTTGCATCCCACCTGAATGACTTGGACCACTGAGTCCTCTGCTCGCTGCGCATTCTGCCAAAGCATACTTGGTACAACCTAAGCACCTCCGAACATATTGAGTTCTCCTATCCTTCCTCGTATGCTCCCAAAGCATACCCAGTACTACCGAAGCACTGGTGTCCCATGTTTTTCTCCCCCAGTCCGCCTTAGACCTTGGAACACCGAAACCATTCCCCATGGGACAACTAGCCACCATAGCTAGCTTTGAATCCAAACACTGAGCTCTGACTGCCTTGACCTTCCATCTCTATTCTGCATGGCCCCATTGCTAAACCCTATTACTCATGCATCCATTGCATTCAAACCAACTCATGCATTCCTGTCATCTTGGCTCCTTGGATTCCCCCATGTAATGCATACCTACTGGTGCTCCACGCCCCTGTTCAATGATCCATCCAATCCCTTGGTCGCTGTACTCACTTTCCAACATGGCTGTAGCACCATAGCACATTGCCTATGAACCATATCACCATTCTAGTCATGCACCACAACACCTTTGATCATCCGTTGATAACCCTTATGAATCTGTCTCATGGCTCGGCTCACCTCGAGCGCTCCTCTGGAATACCGTATCCCATCTGCCATCCTAAACCCCGCTTGTAGGCCCTTGAGATATCTGATCTCAATGAAAATCCAATCTTCCTTCTAACCTGGATGTGCACCCAATACAACACCCCTTAGATCCACCATGTATGGATATCCGGCTCTGCAACACTCACCTGCATAGCTTGCCCAACACAAACTCCAACTCTCCTACTAGCACAACCCATTATGCAGTTGTCTCCCACCGTGAGACTAGGTACTCTGCTTCCCTAGTGTTCGGGTCTGAGATAACTCCCTTGGAGTCATCCCCAACATTGGCTTAGTTACTCTGCTTCACTGGGATTGGAACCACAAGCTTGCATCCACGAATAAACCTCACCAGCCATTGGTAAGGCGAGGCTACTCTGTTTCACCTCTTACCATACGGTACCTCAAGTCTTGCCCAAAGACATGAGGGAAGGACTACTCTGCTTCATCCCTCTTGAGGGGGTCGGCCACTCTAGCCTTCCTTGTGCACCTTGGCACTTACCCTCCATACTTACACCTCGGGTTCGCACCTTGCGAGATCCTACACCTCAATCGCGTGCCCAGCTTCCAAGCGACACGGCCCCAAGATTGCACCCCAAATCCGCACCGTGTGCAATCTTGCACTGCGACTATGCGTGCCTTGCACTGCACATAGCCCCCATCCGCTTAGTGAATCGCCAGCCCCTTACATACTCCCCCACTTTAAAATAGGCAACGTCCTCATCGCCGGAACTCCCAGCTTAAGGCCCGCACTTCGCTACCATAGCACCTGTCAGCAAGATCTACATATGCCTCATCAAATGCTCTCCACACCTTGGATGAGCTGCACAACCTTGGATACTTCCACCATTGCACCCTTTCTGTTACCATAACATACTTGGCACTGCCAACATCCCGAATGCTGATCCCCCTGCATGAATCCACTCCATGACTAACTTTAAACTGAGCAGCCCAACCAAATTGAACACTGAGAACCGTATGCCAAATACTTATGTCTCTTACTCAACCTACTTCTACACCCCAATTTCATCTTCCACCTTCCACTGTCCCACTTCTGGACATCCACTGAAAGACCCAGCTCTGCAATCCACTTGTAGCACCCCGTTTTGCTTTCACAAAGTTACGCGTATCCTACTCCTGGCTTCCTCAACTTCTGTTGTGTCACTCTACTTGCCCGACAACTGGCCCTGATGGCATGCCCTGCATCCATACTCCCAAGTCAAAACAACGCAACCCAGAATGCACACCAACATCCATCTAACACCACACCTGATACTGTCGATATCAACCCACCATAAGCTGCCTATCTGTTTGACCATCTTTACGCCTTGATACCAACTTACCATAAGTCGGGTATCAGCGTGAGAAAAATTAGGCTCTGATACCAGCTGTAAGGGGCTGGCGATTCACTATGTAGATGGGGGCTATGTGCAGTGCAAGGCACGCATAGTTGCAGTGGAGGATCGCGCACAGTGCGGATCTGTGGTGCAATCTTGGGGCTGTGTCGCTTGGAAGCTGGGCACGAGGTTGAGGCATAGGATCTCACAAGGTGCGGATCTGAGGTGTAAGTATGGAGGCTAAGTGCCAAGGTGCACAAGGAAGGCTAGAGTGGCTGACCCCCTCAAGAAGGACGAAGCAGAGTAGTCCTTCCCTCATGTCTTTGGGCAAGACTTGAGGTACCGTATGGGAAGAGGTGAAATAGAGTAGCCTCGCCTTACCGATGGCTGGTGAGGTTTATTGGTGGATGCAAGCTCGTGGTTCTGATCTCAGTGAAGCGGAGTAACTGAGCCAATGTTGGGGATGACTCCAAGGGAGTTATCTGAGACGCAAACGCTAGGGAAGCAGAGTACCTAGTCCCACGGTGGGAGACAACTGCATAAAGGGTTGTGCAAGTAGGAGAGTTGGAGTTTGTGTTGGGCAAGCTATGCGGGTGAGTGTTGTAGAGCTAGATATCCATACATGGTGGATCTAAGGGGTTTTGTATTGGGTGCGCATCCAGGTTAGAAGGAAGATTGGATTTGCATTGAGATCAGGTATCTCAAGGGCCTACGAGCGGGGTCCAGGATGGCAGATGGGATACGGTATTCTAGAGGAGTGCTCGAGGTGAGCTGAGCCATGAGGCAGATTAATAAGGGTGATCAAGGGATGATCAAAGGTGTGTTGATGTATGACTAGAACGGTGATATGGTTCATAGGCAATGTTCTATGGTGCTACAGCCAAGTTGGAAAGTGAGTACAGTGACCAAGGGATTGGGTGGATCATTGAACAGCGGCGTGGAGCACCAGTAGTTATGCATTACGTGGGGGAATCCAAGGAGCCAAGATGACATGAATGCATGAGTTGGTTTGAATGCAATGGATGCATGAGTAACAAGGTTCACCAACAGGGCCATGCAGAACAGAGACGGAAGGTCAAGGAAGTCAGAGCTCAGTGTTTGGATTCAAAGCGAGCTGTGGTGGTTAGGTGTCCCATGGGGAATGGGATTGATGTTCCAAGGTCTAAGGCGGACTGGGGGAGCACAGCATGGGACACCAGTGCTTCGGTAATACTGGGTATGCTTTGGGAGCATACAAGGAAGGACAGGAGAACTCAATATGTTCGGAGGTGCTTAGGTTGTACCAAGTATACTTTGGCAGTATGCACAACAAGCAGAGGACTCAATTGTCCAAGTCATTCAGGTGGGATGCAAGGTTGAGCAACGGAGACTCAGGGAGTCCCGATGCATAGAGGCAGTGCAGTGTATAGTCCATGGGGGTATGCATAGTTGAGCAAGGTGGAGCTAGGGCAGTTCCGGGGCATTTAGAGTAGCGCATCGGTGATCAAGAGAACTTGGGGAGTTGAGATCACCAAGGCTAATGTTAGTAGCATGGGTCTTATGGGGGATGTCATGGAAAAACACATAAGGTGGCCAGTTGATGAAGTACAAATGGGGTTCAACAGGTTTGGACAAGAGTAGAGCTATGGGGGCTCGAGGATGCGTGCGAGGCACATACAAAGGACGAAGAGCCAAGAAGGTTTGGCATGCACTGCCATTCCGCGGGGTGTATGTTAAGGTAGTCAGGTGACGGGCACTTGATATTTGGGGGAAGGCGTAGTCTGGAAGCAAGAAAGGGACTTGACCATAATGGGAGTCGCGAGTAAGGCTTGCCAGTGCCATGCGAGGTTGGAATTCTTTGGTAGAGGCTCATCTTGGGCATGAGCTAAATCTAGCCCCGTGACAGTTGGTATTAGAGCATAATTTTGCTCACGCTGATACCTGACTTATGGTAAGTTGGTATCAAGGCGTAAAGATGGTCAAATAGATAGGTAGCTTATGGTGGGTTGATATCGACAGTATTGGATGTGGTTTCAGCATTGGAACTTGGCTTTGGGAGTCAAGATGTGGCAGGGAGTCACAAGGCCATAATGCAGTGATGGACATGGTGCAGCAGAGGATGTTGTGGTTCATCAAAGTGCAACTTCAGGGAACTTGGCATTGTCAAAGGGACATGTAAGACCTATATAACCGGGTGGACCGGTAAAAGTCCAGAAATTCCAGCACCGTGTAGGCTACACAAGTATTGCAATGACGCGTAGGAGTGGTACAGTACCATTCTAAGGAGTAAAAAGTTGGGCTATTGGGTGGCTATGGTAGTTGTCCTCAGTGGGGTGTAGGAGCTGTAGGGGGCAGTTTCGAGGAGGGGTGTGGGGCTGCGTGGAGTAGTATGGAGGTTCTTGCGTGGAGCAGATCCATGGTGAAGGGTTGGGTTGCATGGTGCAATGTGGTGTACGATGTTGTTTGGGACATTACTTGAAGCATGAACATGAGTCATTGTCAAAGGCAGTGCAGAGTCCGGTCTTGTTCGCGACATCATTCGAGGTGTAAAGTTTTGGGCTGTTCGGTACAATGGGGCGTAGGTTGGTGTTCGGTACATCATCTAAGGAGTAAGAAAATAAAGAGTAAGTTGGGAGCTATTTAATATAGTTTGGTGTTGGATTGTGTACAGTACATGATCTGAGGAAGCTTGTCGTAAGCTCTAAGGATGGCACAAGGATCTACAAGTGTGGTGTTAGATGGATGTTGGTGTGCATTCTGGGTTGCATTGTTTTGACTTGGGAGTATGGATGCAGGGCATGCCATCAGGGCTAGTCATCGGGCAAGCAGAGTGACACAACAAAAGTTGAGGAAGCCAGGAGTAGGATACGCGTAACTTTCAGAAAGAAAAATGGGGTGCTGTAAGTGGATTGTAGAGCCGGTTCTTTCAGTGGATGTCCAGAAGTGGGATAGTGGAAGGTGGAAGATGAAATTGGGGTGTGGAAGTAGGCTGAGTAAGAGACATAAGTATTTTGCATACGGTTCTCAGTGTTCAATTCGGTTGGGCCGCTCAGTTGAAAGTTAGTAATGGAGTGGATTCATGTAGGCGGATCAACATTCGGTATGTTGGCAGCGCCAAGTATGTTATGGTAATAGAAAGGGTGCAATGGTGGAAGTATCCAAGGTTGTGCAGTTCATCCAAAGTGTGGAGAGCAGTCGATGAGGCATATGTAGATCTTGCTGATAGGTGCTATGGTAGCGAAGTGCGGGCCTTAAGTTGGGAGTTTCGGCGACGAGGACGTCGCCTATTTTTTATTGGGGGAGTATGTAAGGGGCTGGTGATTCACTAAGCGGATGGGGGCTATGTGTAGTATAAGGCACGCATAGTCGCAGTGTAGGATCGCGCACGGTGTGGATCTGGGGTGCAATCTTGGGGCCGTGTTGCTTTGAAGCTTGGCACACGGTTGAGGCGTAGGATCTCGCAAGGTGCAGATCTAAGGTGTATGTATGGAGGGTAAGTGCCAAGGTGCACAAGGAAGCCTAGAGTGGCTGACCCCCTCAAGAGAGATGAGGCAGAGTAGTCCTTCCCTCATGTCTTTGTGCAAGAATTGAGGTACCGTATGGTAAGAGGTGAAACAGAGTCACCTCGCCTTACCGATGTCTGGTGAGGTTTATTGGTGGATGCAAGCTCGTGGTTCTGATCTTAGTGAAGTGGAGTAACTGAGCCAATGTTAGGGATGACTCCAAGGGAGTTATCTGAGACCCGAACGCTAGGGAAGCAGAGTACCTAGTCCCACGGTGGGAGACAACTGCATAATGGGTTGTGCAAGTTTGAGAGTTGGAGTTTGTGTTGGGCAAGCTATGCGGGTGAGTGTTGCAGAGTCGGATATCCATACATTGTGGATCTAAGGGGTGTTGTATTGGGTGTGCATCCAGGTTAGAAGGAAGATTGGATTTGCATTGAGATCAGGTATCTCAAGGGCCTACGAGCGGGGTCAAGGATGGCAGATGGGATACGGTATTCCAGAGGAGTGCTCGAGGTGAGCCGAGCCATGAGGCAGATTCATAAGGGTGATCAACGGATGATCAAAGGTGTTGTGGTGCATGACTGGAACGGTGATATGGTTCATAGGCAATGTGTTATGGTGCTACAGCCAAGTTGGGAAGTGAGTATAGTGACCAAGGGATTGGGTGGATCATTGAATAGGGGCGTGGAGCACCAGTAGGTATGCATTACGTGGGGGAATCCAAGGATCCAAGATGATAGGAATGCATGAGTTGGTTTGAATGTAATGGATGCATGAGTATTAGGGTTCACCAACGGGGCCATGCAGAACAGAGACGGAACGTCAAGGCAGTCAGAGCTCAGTGTTTGGATTCAAAGCTAGCTGCGGTGGTTAGCTATCCCATGGTGAATGGGTTTGGTCTTCCAAGGTCTAGGGCAGACTAGGGGAGCACAACATGGGACACTAGTGATTCGGTAGTACTGGGTATGCTTTGGGAGCATACGAGGAAGGACAGGAGAACTCAATATTTTCGGAGGTGCTTAGGTTGTACCAAGTATGCTTTGGCAGTATGCACAGCGAGTAGAGGACTCAGTGGTCCAAGTCATTCAGGTGGGATGCAAGGTTCAGCGAGGGAGACTCAGGGAGTCCCGATGCACAAAGGAAATGTAGTGTATAGTCCATGGGGGTATGCATAGTTGAGAAAGGTGGAGCTAGGGTAGTTCTGGGGCATTCAGAGGGGCGCAGCGGTGATCAAGAGAACTTAAGTTGTTGAGATCACCAAGGCTAGTGTTAGTATCATGGGTCTTATGGGGGATGCCATGGATGAATGCATAAGGTGGCCAGTTGATGAAGTACAAATGGGGTTCAACAGGTTTGGACAGGAGTAGAGCTATGGGGGCTCGAGGACGTGTGCGGGGCACATACAAAGGACAAAGAGCCAAGGAGGTTCGACATGCACTTTCATTCCGTGGGGTGTATGTTAAGGTAGTAGGGTGATGGGCACTTGATGTTTGGGGGAAGGCTTGATTTAGCTCATGCCCAGGATGAGCCTCTACCAAAGAATTCCAACCTCGCACGGCACTGGCAAGCCTTACTCACGACTCCCGTTGCGGTCAGGTCCCTTTCTTTCTTCCAGACTACGTCCTCCCCCAAACATCAAGTGCCCATCACCTGACTACCTTAACATACACCCCGCGGAATGGCAGTGCATGCCAGACCTCCTTGGCTCTTTGTCCTTTGTATGTGCCTCACACACGTCCTCGAGCCCCCATAGCTCTACTCCTATCCAAACCTGTTGAACCACATTTGTACTTCATCAAGTGGCCACCTTATGCGTTCGTCCATGGCATCTCCCATAAGACCCATGCTACTAACATTAGGCTTGGTGATCTCAACTCGCCAAGTTCTCTTGATCACCGCTGTGCCACTTTGAATGCCCCAGAACTACCCTAGCTCCACCTTGCTCAACTATGCATACCCCCATGGACTATACACTGCACTGCCTCTGTGCATCGGGACTCCCTGAGTCTCCCTTGCTGAACCTTGCATCCCACCTGAATGACTTGGACCACTGAGTCCTCTGCTCACTGTGCATACTACCAAAGCATACTTGGTACAACCTAAGCACCTTCGAACATATTGAGTTCTCCTGTCCTTCCTTGTATGCTCCCAAGGCATACCCAGTACTACCGAAGCACTGGTGTCCCATGTTGTGCTCCCCCAGTCTGCCTTAGACCTTGGAACACTGAACCCATTCCCCATGGGACAGCTAACAACCACAGCTAGCTTTTAATCCAAACTCTGAGCTTTGATAGCCTTGACCTTCCGTCTCTGTTCTGCATGGCCCCGTTGGTGAACCCTGTTACTCATGCATCCATTACATTCAAACCAACTCATGCATTCCTGTCATCTTGGCTCCTTGGATTCCCCCATGTAATGCATACCTACTGGTGCTCCACGCCCCTGTTCAATGATCCACCCAATCCCTTGGTCGCTGTACTCACTTTCCAACTTGGTTGTAGCACCATAGCACATTGCCTATGAACCATATCACCGTTCTAGTCATGCACCACAACACCTTTGATCATCCGTTGATCACCCTTATGAATCAGCCTCATGGTTCGGCTCACCTCGAGCACTCCTCTGGAATACCGTATCCCATCTGCCATCCTGGACCCCGCTCATAGGCCCTTGAGATACCTGATCTCAATGCAAATCCAATCTTCCTTCTAACCTGGATGCGCACCCAATACAACACCCCTTAGATCCACCATGTATGGATATCCGGCTCTGCAACACTCACCCGCATAGCTTGCCCAACACAAACTCCAACTCTCCTACTTGCACAGCCCATTATGCAGTTGTCTCCCACCGTGGGACTAGGTACTCTGCTTCCCTAGCGTTCGGGTCTCAGATAACTCCCTTGGAGTCATCCCCAACATTGGCTCAGTTACTCCGCTTCATTGAGATCAAAACCACGAGCTTGCATCCACCAATAAACCTCACCAGCCATCGGTAAGGCGAGGCTACTCTGTTTCACCTCTTACCATACGGTACCTCAAGTCTTGCCCAAAGACATGAGGGAAGGACTACTCTACTTCGTCCCTCTTGAGGGGGTCGGCCACTCTAGCCTTCCTTGTGCATCTTGGCACTTACCCTCCATACTTACACCTCAGATCTGCACCTTGCGAGATCCTACGCCTCAACCGTGTGCCCAACTTCCAAGCGACACGGCCCCAAGATTGCACCCCAGATCCGCACCATGCGCGATCCTGCACTGCGACTATGCGTGCCTTACACTGCACATAGCCCCTATCTGCTTAGTGAATTGCCAGCCCCTTACACAATGTATCATCTCTAATTTCTACCTTGTGTGAACTCTTCATAAATAGAGTCTTATATAATAGTTTATATCCTTAATTCTGATTATTTTTTCAAACTAGTAGATGTAATTCAAAATAATGAATACATGAAAGAACGCCATATTCTAAAGATTTGTCCAAATTTATCTTGCATATATAAGGGCTGGATTAAAAAAAAAAATTTTAAAAATTTGTATTGCTTTTTATTTTATAATTGGAAGGACAAAGTTAAGGCTACAAGGATTACCTTGTTTTCATGGACAAGCCTATATTAGGAACTAGATACATCTATATCAGAGATAATTAGATTATAGGTTTGTGTAAATGATCAAAATTAGATAGATGATCCATTAAATAGTGATTGACTGCACATACCATAAGTACTAGCATAGGCTTGCATAAATGGTGCTTATGAATATTTTCAAAATTTAGTTTGATGATAAAAGGATAATATTACATGATAAAAACCTTTAAAAATAGACCTTTATTTAAGTTAATGATTATAATCATAACTTATTATATCTCAATTAGTATCTCAAACTCAAGAATTAGAGAAAGCAATGTAGAATTATACATGACACAGTTCAAAATACACCTCCCTTGATTTAGTATTATACCTCTTACAAATGACATTTTACAAAATATAGCGTGAAGGCAAAGTCAGTCGTTGTGAGAAGTTACCAAGTGAAAGTTGTGATTGGTTCAAGTTTACTCGGTATGCCTTTATGATGCATTTAAAGATTGAGTTTTCAAAACTTGACAGGGGAAAAGAAATGATCCAAACCCCTATGGTTAAAGTGATGGATCGTATCAAGTCAATTCAAATAAAAAGCATTCAAAAGCTAGACCATTATAAAGTCCTATTCAAATTTTGAATGCTAGTTTCCCACTAATTAGAGGCCATTTCGCTGTGAACAGCAAATAAAGATTGCCCATCCATGAGAGCAGAAAAATACCTGAGGTAGATTCGATCTACCATCTAGAAGAAAGTGGGTACTAGCCAAAGTGAAAAAAAAGCAACACAAATCCAAATAGCCGCCAAGAAAATAAAACATTGAATTGCAAATCAGAAGAAAAATGTTGCCAAAACCCAAGTTTCTACCCCAATTTTGAATTTTGAATTTTATTGTGCCAATGTACAGATCAATATGATAGAAATGCATGATAGAAAGGCTGACAATTATATCAATTTGATGTAACTATTTTTCAGTTGAATTGGAAATCTCTACAAATTTATGCAAATAACCTTCAAAATCTCTACTAATTATATTGAAATCTTAGATTCATCATACATTTTTATCTTAGATTCATTTTTAAGATTTTGATCAATCACATAGATTTTTAGCCGATAGGCTTCTTATGGGGAGAAACCACTAACCGGATAAGTGTCTCACGCAGCCGGTAATTCTTTTTCCATCGTTGGAAATGGGTGTCAGAAGTGTAAATGCCTCGCTTACTGTGTGCAACTCCCTACTCTCTGATCGGTCCCCTGTTTTGTTTGCTAAGCAGAATTTAAAGAAATAGAATTTATGAGGCCGCCTTCTCCATATGTTACCCTCCATTAATGGCTGAAGAGAAATCTTTAATGATTCAGAGTATTGAGGAGAGCCTATTGCAGTGGCATCTTGTGCATCAGCGGATAGCCCACTCTATCACAGACATCACATTTACGATAATATTAACTGCATCTAAATTTCTGAAATCTTCACAAGCAGAACTATCCAAGTGAAGAATCAGTTGCTACGGTTTCTTGAGGATGTCATCTCTGAGTCCTTCCACATCAAGATGAATGCCAAATGCAGCGAACATGTGTCCAACCTGATAAGTTCACCTTTACAATTATTGCAATATGCACAGAAAATGGCTGCACTGAAAAGGCCTTAGATATTTTGAAGTGAATGCTATTGGCAGGTGTTAAACCGGTGTCCCAACTTCTTCTAGCGTCCTTCCACCCTTTGCAAAAATGGAAGCTTTAGAACTAGGTACAGATATCCATAAAACTATAACCCAATGTGGACTTTCGCCAGGAATCATCATTCTAAATGTCCGCTTACTTCGAGAATTATTTTCTTCCCTGGTTTATTTAGGGGACTACTAGTGCTACTCAATTCAAAAGAGGTAAATTCAAGACCAACATCAGTCACTACTGACTTTTCATCAACCAACGAAGATCTTTGTGCATGACGTTTAAGCTGTGTAATCTCAACCTGAATGTCTTTCATTTGTTTTTGCAAGTCTTGAAAATAGTTTTGATTATGTCACCCACTATTAAAGCATTTTCCATCTAAGCACATAAATCACAAATTTTAAATTAGATATCTCGATTTGATATTTCAAAAATTTCAAGAAAATGAAATGCAACAAAATAATTTGTAAAGTGAAAAAATTATATTCTGAATTTTATAATTTAAGATCATTGGCTGTGAAAATGAAGTACATCAAAATAAATCTATAGAGCTTTCGGATAAAATAATATTTTAATCTTTTATATTTGACATCATTGTCTTGATCATTTGTATACCAAAGGTTAAATTGTTATTATTTTCTATTAATTTGTTATTGACAGAATATTAGAATCAAACAGTGCAGTTCAATTTGTTAAGTGTAATCAATCAACTACATTTAACTAAATAATCTATCAAACTTCAAAACTATGAATAAAGAATGATGCTAAGACTAAGATTCTATTCAAAACTATGAATAAAGAATGATGCTACGATTAAGATTATATTCCGAGTTTAACAAAACAAGAAATAATATTAAATATCAGTCTATAAAACTAAACACAATTGTCCTAAAACTTTTAAAAATTCCAAAATTTACTGGACTGTGAAAAGCTATTTGCCTCTAATGGAATACCTTGGTGATTTTAGGAATAAGAGAGCCCAGAGCATAAAGCCGCTCCAACATACTGTGTATTGATTTCATATTTTCCTTGGCAAGTATCCCATGCACCCAAACAACATGACAACGGTCATCCTACAGATTTTAAATCTGCTTGAGTAGTGCCCTCAACAAGGCTTACAACTCAAGATGGCTTATCACTTTCAAACAACCAAAAAAATTACCATCCAAAGAATACTTGTATTGTTCTTATATCTCAAGACTTTTGTAGCTTGTCATAAGTGTTTTATAATTAAGTATCAAAGAAAGAAAGAAAAATGTAATATTTATTTGCATTGCCATCCGGATAAATTAATCAATTTTCTTTGACTTCAATGAGTCTCTTTGGTGCAATTATAAAGAAAGACAATTTCTTCCTTGTAGTCATAAACAAGTTATAATTATTGACTTTAAGATTATATAATTACTTTTTTGGCTTCGCTTATCTACTATAAAATAAAGCAAATTTAGCTTCGCTCCATATTAAATATTATTTCCCTTCCCTTCACTTATTTGGTTTCAAAAATCACGGTTTGATTGCAATGATGCTCATTCGTATGTACTTTACGTATAAATAATTCATTTGGCAATAAATTATACTTCATAATAAATATAATCAAATACAAATATTCAAACAATATTAAAAAATATAGAAGAAATGAATAATTAAAGATGTTTGGTAATCATTTAGAATAATCTGTAATTTTAAAATTTAATATAATTATT
Organism: Thuja plicata; assembly: GCA_018584345.1. Taxonomy (NCBI): domain Eukaryota; kingdom Viridiplantae; phylum Streptophyta; class Pinopsida; order Cupressales; family Cupressaceae; genus Thuja; species Thuja plicata. Next base: position 744,571 of record MU225559.1, on the reverse strand, counting down.
TTATGTTCATCTTTATAATATTTAAATTTTTTATTATTTTAATTTTAATAATAAGAAATAGATTAGTATCTTTTGAGATTTAATTTAAAATATTAAATATTAATAATAGTTGCAATTATATTGTAATAAAATTTGTCTGCAATTTTTTAATTTTGATTTGATTATATTTAATAAGATATTTTTCTTTTTATTACACTATTTGTTGTCAATTTTATCATTAAATTTTATATTTAACAATATTATTAAATTATTTTATTATATTAAGTAATTGTCATCTTTTATGAATTGAGTTACAACCCTCAAACTAATATAAATAATAATAATATATACCCAAACTAAAATATATGTCATCTTTTAATTGTAGTTAGGGTTGAGGTTAGCTTAAAGATTGGGTGAAATTAAGCATGGACATTCTAAGATAAAGAGATTTGATTAGGGTTAGGATTATTATTAAGGTTCAATTAGCATTAAGGGTTAGTATTAGGATTTAAGTACTATTAGGGTTAAGATTAAAATTAAGGTTTATGCTAGCAATTAGTGTTATAGCACAAATTTAACTTTCCAATGTATTACTTAACTTATATCTTACTATTGGCACAACCATTGCATATGTAATAGTTAAAATTGATACCTATAGTATACAACCATGTAGTCAAGATGACCTAAAGTCCATACCAATTATATTTGTACCGCTACGTTATTATAGGCAAATCCTTCTCACAATTTAGCATGGGTTATTACCATACACAAATCCGAGGATATGACATTGTATTAAGATATTGGAAAAATAGAAATACAAGGAATGACCTTTATTTCTCTATCTAGAGCCAAAAATTGGTGGCCTTTGCATTGAACGAGAATATCCTTAAGAGATACTCTAAAATGCAAAAGATTTTGTACACAAAAATAAGGAAAAAACTATTTGCTCACTTACAACAACAAATGTCTCTTTAACTAAAATGACATGTAATTTTGAGCTCAATCTCTTTTAACCTTCCTACAATTTACCACATCACATGAATCCTATTTTTACACATTTTACATTTTACGAGCAAACAAAGTCTAAGTGATCTTTTTTTTTTTTGTAAATAATGGATTTAACATTCAATTTTGAAATTTTTTGTGTGTTTTGTCTCTTCCTACCTATCATACCTAATTTCTTAAACTTTTAATGCTAGTCACATGAAGTGAGTGGATTACTTTATTTCTATCCAAAACCTCCCTCCATGTGCATAACTTAGGCACCCATCCATGATGTACTATTGCAATCATGTATTATCGAATGTTTAAAATTCATGTACTATTGCAATCATACATTGTCAAAGGTTTCAAATTCATTGCACCATTTGATGAACTGAGCTGCAATTGCAACTCCAAATTTCATTGTTGAGTATAACGCATAGATCTTTAAATTCTTTCTTTCAATTCTCAATGCACTATGCTTGTTAAAAATTTGTTTGTTTAAAGAGAAGCATTCAATATACTTCCTATCGGCTAACCCTTGCACCTTTTAGGCTCCAAGCGCTAGTTAGTACTTTTCTAAAATATTAAGCAAATGAACATGACAAAACTTTTCTGAAATATTATAACATAACAATCGTAGTATTTTTGGAAGGAGAGATGGATGTCTGTTTCAAATCTCGATTAAAGATTTAACCAGCATTCCTTTTTTCGTCCATCAATTTAGTTTTATAATATTGCTAATTTATATTTTGTCAATAGTGATCTATATTAAATATACGTTACTGTATTTCAATCACAAATTAAGTAGTTGACGTTTCAAAGATATTTTGAAGATGGAAAGAGTGAGTATTGTTAAACTAAAATATAACTTTTGTTCACTTATCATTGAATTGAAATTTAATAATCACCAAATATCACATAGTTGTAATTAGTCTTTATTCTATTGTAATTTTGATTGTTTTGAGTTTGAATAAGTGGGAACAAAATGAATGACATGACAGTGATAGAGTAAAGGGAGGTTGGATAGTGAAGATGAAGATGTCAACAATTTTGTTCTAGGTAATGAGGGTGATCTTCCTTCTAATGATGAAGACATTTGACTCCTTAGTCAGTGGTTGGATGCATGTATAAGTGTACGTACTATAGCTTCTTCCAATGTTTTGAGAGATGTTTGCTAAACAAAATAGACAACAAAAAACTAAACATTGGTGAACTTGACATCACGGAGAAAGATTTAATCATAAGCTTTTATGGATATTATATAGTACCAAACTCAAGATAATATGTATAATAGTGGCTAAAAAAGCTTCTTCAACATTTGCAGTACATTATTTCAAATAATGCCAATGGTTTTGTATCCATATTTGATGTGAATCGTTACAAAAATGGGTTAAACTATTTTATTGATTCATTGAATTTGAGTTGTGAGGGTTTCAAGATGAATGATGCATAAAGAATCCCTCATAACATAGAATATTGGCTTTGTCTGGTACCTATTGATTGGGAAAGAGTATTTTCATTATTTAAACAACATCAATGATGTTAGAAAGTCCAATCACTATTGATTGTTACAGAACATTTTCAAAATAAAACATCATCGAATATTATAGAAAGTCAAGCTTAAATTTGGATACATTTGATGCATTAATGAGAGTTTCCCTAAATGGATTAACACATGGTCAATAAGACTTCTTGACCTTTTGTATCATTTTATTTATTAATTTTATATTGCATGTTTCAATCTCAAATTAACAAATAAAGTAGTTTCTTCCTTTTAAATTAGGTTATTATATTTTTCAGAAACATTTAAAAAATTATAATTTTTATTAAAATCAATTACTTAATTTTCATTATATGTAATAATATATTTTAAAACAAGAGATGCAATGCGTAAGGTTCTTGCGAAGAGAGTGGTAAGGGGGTAGAGGAAGATATAAGTAATAAAGATAGAGTGAGGGATGAAGAGGGAGATAAATAGATCTAGATGTAGAGATGGAGAGAGATAAAGGTATATAT
>MU225559.1:723013-741536 GCA_018584345.1 Thuja plicata | reverse complement strand
TATATATATATAGAGAGAGAGAGAGAGAGAGAGAGAGATGTTTAGAAATTACAGCATTATGAAAATAATTTGTTTTCTTTATAAATAATTAACTAATTATAGATTATTTTTATTATTTATTACATCCTATTATCTATCCATCAACTCAACTATTTGATTCAATTTTTTTTCATGTTATAGTGAGAAGAAATTTGTCAAGGGTAATTGGACTTTGAATTTATGAAAAATGACATATTTGTACATTTAATGAAGAATAAAAATAATTGGAAATTAGAGTTGGACAATGATCAATCTCAGATTCAAGCTCAAGGTGTAGATGTGAACCTAATTGACCAATAAATTGATATCTTATCTAAACTTCATAGCATCATAAATAAGGAGGATAAGTTTTGGAAACAACATTCCAGATCTATTTGGTTGAAGAACAAAGATAGAAACAATTTTTTTCTTCATTTATCCACTCTTAAACATAGAGCTATTAATTCTATCCATTTTGTAAATCTTAATGGTCATTTTTTACAGAAAGATGAGGACATCATGCAGACGATGTATAATTATTTATCCTCTCTTCTTCTCAGGACTCTCTACTTGATGCATGAAAAAAATATGAGCTTTTGAAGGACATACTTTGTTTGGTCACTCATGACATGAATATAGATCTTACAAGGATCCCTTCTATTAAGGAGGATCATGAGGCATTTTTCTCCTTTCAATAGAATAAGGACTAGAGCTAGAATGGTTTCCCCATTTTTTTCTCTAGATGTATTGGAATATTACATAAAGATGTTGTGGCAACTGCTAGAGAATTGTTTGTCTCTAGAACCCTTTTGAAGGAGTTTAATGCTACTTGAATTTCTCTCATTCTAAAGAAACTAGGAGAAGGCTCTTTTCAAGACTTTAGACCGATTAGTCTATGTAAATCTAGTGATACAATCTTCATGAATATTCTGGTTATCAAGCTCAAGCCTTTCCTACCAGCCCACATCTCTGATCTTCAAAATGGGTTTGTCGAGCAGGTAGGATAATTCTTGGCTCAATCATCAAATTCCACGAGAACATCCATTCTCTTATGATCAATAAAAAGGTTGTCTTCTTCCTTAAGTTGGACCTCTTGAAATCCTATGATAGGGTGACTTGGGACTTCATGTTGAAGGCTTTAAATTCCTCTGCTTTCAATGATACTTTTCTTTAGATCATCATGTAGTTGATCTCTACTATCAAGTTTGTGGTTATACTAAATGGTTCTCCTATTGGGATTTTCTTCACTTCAAGGGGCATTAGGAAAGGATACCCCCTTTCCCCTTTCCTATTAATCATTATGTATGAGGACCTTAGGAGGTTTATTCAGAGACAGGTTCAGACTAGTAGACTCAAAGGCTTAATCTTGTCATCCAGAGATTTAGTTTGCTTGCATCAACAATTTGTTGATGACACCCTGCTTATGGGGGGAATCTCTATTTTGGAGGCAAAATATTTCAAGGAGACTATTATCACTTATGAGGGTGCATCTGGTGAGGCTATCAACCTTTCAAAAATCTCTCTCTTCTCCATGAATACTCCTACCAACAAAAAGAAGAGGATTGCTGGGATTCTTGGGTTCAGATTTGATACTTTTCCCTCCACCTATCTGGGCCTTCCTCTTTGTGAGCTCACGATCCCCACATTACTTTTTGGGGAAATTTGATTGATAAATTTAAAATTAAACTGGCTCGGTGGAAAGGTTCTCTTCTGTCTTAGGCTTGTAAGCTCCAATTTATTAAGTCATATTTAGAAAATCTTCCAGTTTATGTGATGAGTATTTTTAATGCTGCAAAGAAATTTATTGTTAAATTGGAACAAATACAAAGAAAAATCCTATGTTTGGGCTCTGAGTCAAAAACCAAAATGCATTTAGTCACTGCCGACCAGGTTTGTTTGCCTACATTTTTGAGAGGTTTGGTCATTCACAATCTACCAAGGCATTTAATAAGACCCTTCTTTCCGAACAAATATGGTGCAGTATCACTGTTAACAATGACTGGTCCAAGATTGTTTAGGCCAAATACATGAATGTTGTTTCTCACTTTAGGGAATTTATTACTGATAATAGACCCATATAGATGTGATCTTCTTTGTGGAAACATATTTCAGGTACCAAGGACCTTCTCCTCCACGGAATGCATTGGTCGCTCAACACTGGTAGTGTGATCCATTTATGGGAAGAGTAGTAGTTTGGAGATTCCCCCCTCTCCTCCATTCCATATTTTTATTGGTTTAAACCTATTTGTGTTTGACAGTTTGGGTTGTTTTTGTTGACTATATTCTTCACTCTAATATGATAAACCTTATGGATGTGAGCCTAAACCTCAGCCATCTTTAGGATATGCTAAATTCTGTCTATATCCCCAACTCATTGATGGATATTTGAATTATCTAGTTTCCTTCTGTAGATTATAAATTCTTAGTTTCAAAGGCTTTTTTTTATAAGAAAATCAGACTTTCTTCTCCCAGGCTCTTTTGGTCCTTGGTTTGGAATTTGAATTTGTTCCCCAAATTTTTTTATTTTCTTTTAGATTCAAATTTAGAATGAAATTCTCACTATTGATAATATATGCAAGAGAGGCATGTCCCTCCCTAATTGTTTCATTTTATGTTTAAAGGATTCTATTTATATGGTCTCCATATCTTGTTCACTTGTGCTTTTTCTAGAGAGTTTTCGTTCTTCTTCGTCAATCTTTGGTTAACTTCTTGGGTTTTCCCAAACTCCGTTACAAATTGCTGGATGTAATGGAAGCCCCTTCTCATAACCACTCCTTTATTTCTCTTTGGAACATCATGTTGTGTCACATTTCTTTTGGTTTGTGGAAGGAGAGAAATAAATGTATCTTCAGAGAAAAATTTTGTTCTAAAATTGATGTGGCTCACAAAATTCAATTGGCTATTAAAGAGAAATTTATGGTGATTTTTGGTAACTCCTCTGGTTTAGGCCCCTCTATAATCACTCCTCCTAATGAATAAAAGTTTGATCAAGTTTGTAATTTATATTGTGACATCAACAAACCATTGACAAAATGTAAGAAAATAATACTTCACACAAAGTGGCAACCTCCTCCCAGGGGATGGTTTAAAATGAATACATATGGGGCTAAAAAATGGAAGCCTAGACCTACGGGATATTGGGGAGTGGTTCGTGAACATATAGGTAGAATTATCTTGCAAATGGAAATCCCTTTGGGGATTTAGACAAACCATTACCCTAAGGTTATGGTTGTCTATGTGGGCTTAAAGATGGCTACAAATAATGGTATAGCTAATGTTTGGTTACAAAGTGACTCTTTGAACATTGTTAATTTTCTCAAAGGCGCATCCCCACCTAGTTGGACCTTTAAAAATATTATAGTGGATAGCCTAAGGTTATCGGAGGGGTTTCAAAATTTGATAATATTTCATGTCTATCATGAGGAGAACCATGTAGTAGATCATATTTTCAACTTGGGTGTCAGTGGACATCAAATATTAGATTGGGTATGAACAATCATATCCCAATAAGCATGATCTAACATCTTTGTATTGATGATAAAGGATGGTTATTTATTCCATGTCTGGGAAATGATGAATTCATATGTGCGCAAGAATGGAGGAAGGTTGAACTCTTTATTCCAGCTATGGATACATTTGTGCATGGTATTTTTCTTAAATTTTCTATCTACAAACTGAGGTTTTCAGGACAGATCCATGGGAGGAGATAGAAATCACACTGATCCTATTATCTATGACAGATGTTAGAATATTGAGCCCTTCTAAAATTCCATTTATGCGGGGGTCCTAACTAGGTACATGGAGCATCTTCATGAAGATGATACCCTTGTCAATGAGGCTTTTGTTGAAGGCTATAAGGATAGAGTTATACCTATCTATGGGATCAAACTGGTGATCAATAAAGAGCATGTAGCCCAAGTTTCCAATACTCTCATTGAAGGTATAAAATTCTACAGAGATAATAAATTTAGATCAGATGTCATGCATTTTTTCTTTCTTCCTCGTGAACAGGAAAAGGCCCTCAAAATCACAGTCGAGGGTTTCAACACATTTTCTCTTACAAAGCTATGGTCAGACATTAATGAGGTAATTATGGATTACATGACTTAAGATGAGAAATTTGGTAGTATTTTAGCTACCATTTCATGATCTTGAATCATTTTCATCATGAAAATGTTATTTGTATTTTGTTCTATTTGGTTTCTTCACTTAACCATAACATTGTAGCCGATAGGAAGAACCCCTCCTCTCTAATCATTCATGAGGGTGTTATTATATTGATCATGGAACATGCTAAAGCCCTCCAAGTGGATAAATCCCCCCCTAAAATTGGTATTGAGTTTAAGAAAAATGTGAGGGTGCACCAATGGAACACAAATTTTTAACACTCAGATGTTGATTCAGATGGAGATGAAGTTTTCCATATTTATAAGGGCAAAGGTATGCCAAAAATTTTTATTTCTACACATTCCTCTTCTTGGAATAAGAGAGTGGTGTACTCAGAGGATGATGAATCTAATTACCAACCCTTGGTTGAGGTTATCTCTAACTCTTTGGACAATAAAGTGAAAGAAAAAAAAAGGCCAATTCTAGTGACACAATAGAAAGGAAAGATCACAATCACTTATCCTTCTCCTAATAATTTGAATAAAGGCTCCCACTTGAATCCTTTTTTTCCTCCCAAACAAAGGTCTCATGTTCTTTAGGATGTTAGGGACAAGGTTAAGAGAAATGAATCCATTATTTTACAAAACTATATTGATAATGAGAAAGGAAATGAAGAGGCTACTCCTATGCATCTGCGTAGGGACACTTTGTTGGAAAAGGGTTCTTAGATTTTGGATAATTATTCTATCAATACTTTGATGAAGAATATGTTCTAGAATCAGCAGGCTATTTATCAAATTATTATAAAGGTTAACAATTTGAAGAACAACTCTCCCTCTATTCAAAAACTATATGACAAAAAATCATACTTTGGCCAAAGGTATCTACGCTCTCAAGCTGGAAGATACCATTAAGGTGGCTCATGACCAATTGAATGGGATTGTTTATATCAATAAAACCAACATGATTGAAACCTTTCATGGGTGGCTTCACTTAGTGAAATTGAATCATAGAACGTGTGTTAGTGACCTACTAAAGACTCCCCCTATTTTCAAAAAATATTTCGTCAAACTCCTTTTTTTTCAGCCCCCTCTAATACCCACCAAATAGCCCCCGTACCCTTTTTCCTATATAAACCCCCATCCCCACTCCCCAAAAACCCTCCTCCCCCTTTTGAGGCAAAATATTTCCCCCTTTTTTTCCTATCTTAAATCCCCCAATATGAATGCATGTAGTATTGTATTGCCCCTTTAGTGAAGACCCCGTAAAACTAGTGAAGGTCTAAAAAACCTCAATTAGCAAGTTGTGGTTGTTCACAACCTTCCAAAGGAGGATTCAAGGGTGAAGAAGAAGAGTAGAGACGTGGAGTTAGAAAAAGGACGTTGAGATTGAGATAGGGACCACCTCTACTATGTCAAGTCCTACTACCAGGTTGAGAAGCAAAAACAAGGCTTTGACCCCTTTAGATAGCATAGTCAAGAAAGTGAAGGGCTTAAATGAGGACATCATTAGGAAAAATGATAATTTATCTAAGATGTTATATGTTAGTTTGGGGTTTATTTTGCCCTGTATTTTTCTACCTTTTGGCATCTGGTTCCTATCTAGTTGGTGTCTATTTTATCTTTTGAATAGGAAGTTTGCTTTTGGTTTTTAACTTGAGTTTCTCATCCCTGTAAATCTAGCTTTCCCCTAATCAAAAAAATATTAATGATTTCCTATTATATTAAAAATGTTTCAAGCATATTAATTATCATTTTATTGATTGATAATTTTTATTTTGAATGGTAGATATAATATTGATACTTAGATCTAACATTTTTTTTATCAAAATATGAAAATAATTTTATTAGAGAATTTTTTACCATGTCCAACTTTGCAATTGATCTCTTGCTAATGAAAAGCCAATTTACCTATGCTAAAACTAGCCTAATTGATATAGATCCATCCATCTGTATATATAATTAGAAATAAGCTTCTATGTTAGAGCTTGATTTAAACTACAAAACAAAATATTATTCTGAATATTTGTAGCTATTCCTAGACAAGACATTTTTTGAGTAATAGAAAAGATCTATGATGGCATATCTTACCTATAATATTTTTATGTTTACTTCTACAAATAATTACAAGTTCTTATAAAGAATTAAAGTTTGTTCTTATAGAGATAAATAAAAAGTGAGCACTTAAGATTGTGATGGCCCTATTAGTGTGTTTAGTTGTTGTGCCTACTAAGTCATTCTCCTAAGAGCTAAGTTACACACATATTACTTGAGATTAGTTAGAGACTGCATATGAATATTCCCACTTTCAATGGTGTTATGACATTCTAACTTTTCACCTGAAGTAGAACTTCCCCCTTTATTGGGATTACTACTTTATCACTTGTCCAAATTTGGAGGGTGATCTAACTTTAGTAGACATGTTGCACAGTCTCCTTTCCACCTAGGAGGGTAATCCATCTTTAGTGAACATCTAACACTTTAACTTTTCTACTTTGTGTAGGTGATAAGTTATCTCTTTATGTATCATGTCGCAGGATTACAAGACTTTCCATAATCTTATGTCTTCATATGTCTTAAATATGCCTATTTAACCAAGGGACATCCTTTCTAATATCAATTTTGTTGATTCAATGAAAAAAATCAATTGATTTTGGCAATCCATTTGATCCATTCTATTGCATTCTTGGTGAGAATACAATTTATTCTTGTAAAAATATAATATCTTGTTATCATGCTTTCCATTAGGCTTCTAGATCTTTGGTGCATACGTTCATTGCTAAATATTACAAGCCCTTTCATGATACCCTTTGATGTTCAAAAATTTAATTTACATGTTTTTCTATGATTTTTAATTTATTCAGATGCAACATCATTTTAGGATTGTAATAAAATTCAATGTAAAGGGAAAATGAAATGCTAACAATTACACAAAAAAGGCATTTTCAAGTTTTTTTTGCATATTTTGAGGAGATCATTTCCATATCTAAAATATATTTTTTATTACTTGAAATCTATATGGATCATGGAACATTGCTCATTCTTGATAACTACCCATTCATATACACACATATTTTTAGGCATCCCAATTGACTCATCTCGTCTAATTAGTCATCGTATTTGTGCCCATTTACATACCTTAAAGCACATTTTATCCACTTTTGTTTATACCATTTTATACCAAGGTTTTTTAAGTTTCCAAATCATATGACCCAACATGGAAATTTAATTATGACTTTGTGGTCCAACTTGTAGCCTAGCCTATATGTTGTAAGGCATATCTCTTCTAAGTAATTTCTAATTCAGTTGTAGTTTATTTGTTGTTTAAGATCCCCTTTTAACCTATTTTGACCTCTTGTATCCTCTAATTTGGTTTTTGTATTATAAACTCCTTAAAAATTTAGTACATACCTATAATTATAATTCCACTTGGGTCATCTACCATAGAAAAAGGAGCAAGTTTGATCCTTAAAAGGGGAGACCCTACAATATTTGTACATATAAATTCTTCAAACATATGTTTTCAAACATTTAAGTGTGAATGCAACATGCTTAAAATAAACATGTCATTTTGAAGAAATTATTAATCATGAATTTTCATTTATGTGGATAATGCCTACTTTCAATTAGTCAGCATACTATTATTGAATTTATGAAATTAATTGGACAATTGTATTGGTGTTGTTTCTAAAAAATAAGATGTATATATAGTTGCAGCTACATTGATAATTTTTTTAACATGGAAAAAAATTGTGATTACCACATATAAAACCGATTAAGATATAATTTGAAAAAAAATTACGCTCTTTGAAGTAAGGGACATATTGGTGTCTCTTAAATGAATAAAATTTACTATGTATAAGTGTTGTTCAAAAATTTCAGAGATCAGTTAAGACACAAACCTAGGATTTGTCATTTGTTCATCGTGTTCTCTACTACTAAGATACATGACCATTTATGGTCAATTCCATCATTCGTTTGGATGTCCCTTATTTAGAGCACGTCCCATAAGACACACTAAAGGTGGTTGGTGTTGCTAGCATGCCTTGGTTCAAATACTATGTTGATGGACCACAAAGAACATGAACCAAGGACCTTTTGTTTCCTACAAGAATGCTTTAGCTTTGATCTATTATCCCCTTTGGAACCAATCAAATAATAATCCTCATCTCACTTATTTCAAATAAAATTTATTAGACTTACATATACCACTCAAATATAAAATTACTGAAGATAATGTTACATGATTTGCAGGATGTTCTCAACATTAATTACTATATTTCTTTTAATGTTTAATATATATCTGTGATGCTCATATTAATTTATATTATTAAATTTTTCATACTCATAATATTTATTAACAAATAGAAAATCCAAAAAGTATCTTAGATCAAATCTTTTCAGATACTTCTCCCATCTTTATTCTAGTGCCCACCACCTGAAAAACAACACAAGTTTTCAGTCCATAGGATTGTATAATAGTTTGCAACATTTGTGAGGTTATAAATGCCAAAAAGTTAATGTTAGAATATTCAACTAGATAGAAACACAGATAAAGGAGGAGGCACTGGTGTCTTGAAAGTACCTCAAATGCTATTGAAGCAACCGGAATTTGTTATCCAGTATTTCAATAGTGATGGGAACCTACACCATAATCAAGTTCGCACTCATTATTTATAGTTTTTCTTGATTTAGGAAGAATGTTTTGCATTGATATATAGAAAGTTCCCTGCTATATTCTAATGGGAGCAACACGTCTTAATACTTTTTAAAGGTGGTGGGCATTGTTAAACATACGTTCCCACCAATTCCCTCTTATTGTATATTCAAAGTTAAATGAGTTACTGGCTTCTTCTAGTTTCCTTACTCCTGCTTTGATCTGTTAAAAGGTCTAAAAATAATCAATGGAGGTAGCTGAAAGCATAAATCTATAAAATGATCAAGGATGAGAATTTACCTCACTTTCACCATCCTTTAATCTTCTAAGAATGTTATCAATATCATCAGGTCCTCCATACAAAAGAGAAGAGCTAAGAAAGCATTGCTCTTGACAAATCCTTCTATTTTTCTCTTTCTTGTCCTGACTTGGTATTTTCTTTTCTTCTTTTTGATCTGTACTGCTCTCCACTGTAAAGAAACATATGACGTGTGAAATTATAATATTGAAAGAACTTAAGTCAATGAACCTCCAAAGAATCAATCATCTAACCAGAAGTTGATTTTTGACAGTCTTTATTCATATAGAGAAAGTCAATATCAAGACGTTAATCACAATGATGAGACTGACAAGAGGAAAATGTAAAATCGCGGCAATAAAATTGGCATATAATATTGAAGGAATAAGCTTAAAAGCTGACAAGAGGAAAATGTAAAATACCTTCCGTACGCGAAGCTGCTCTATCAATTTGATACACTGCTTTCATTGGTTTGCCGAAAGCTTCACCGACTGATGAAAAGACTGAAAACTATGACAGAAAATCATGCCGTAAGGAAATGCATAGCGGAAGAGAATCACTACATCCAATATAAAAGATGAGTTTTAAAACATTGAGAAAGATCCAGTATGACGAAAAAGCATCTTCATTATCAATCTTAAACACCAGATAATTATCTTCTCTATTAATGAATGTTTTTCTGCTTGATTAAGTAGACTTGGTGAGCAGAGAAACAATAAAATTTGTTCTTTTGGACAATCTTTTCAAATGGAATATGCCATGCCAAAAAGATATGGGTTTTAAAATTAATACATGTAAAAATTTCCATATTGTCTTTAATGTAGAAACTGATAATTTCATTTTTTCTGATTGATATTTCCGACTACATTGAGTAATCCATCCTTAAAAAAGAATGTATGATTTGAAAATAACCATGTAGATAATAAATCCAAAAGCAATCTCTATTCAAAAGAATAACTTATACAAACCAAATGAACTTGCAATAACCTATACAAACCAAGTGTAAGAATTTACAAGGAAAAGTATTTGTAAACACATGATACCTCAAGCTCAATAAATTCAATCTACACTAGGGGTAGACCCCAAATTCAACCATTGCAGATAATGAAGAGAACAGGAAAGTGCCATAACTTGCTTGTAGCTTGATCTAAAGAAACAAAAATATTAGTCTATTACATTAACAAATGGTTAATTAAAAACTGAAAAACACAAACAATGAAGATGAAGCAGCTCTGACTCTAAACAAATCCCTACTTGTTTAATCCGAGCAGGTGAAATAGTTGCATCAGATCCCAAGCCTGAGCAAATAGCACATGAACTTTGTTCAATAATGTCAGCCATCGATTTCTTCCTATACAATTCAACCCTTTCCATACCTAAAATCAATGGAAAACTGATTGCCACTTAATTAATGAGAGAGTGTTCTGTATGATAATGGAGTTTAGAAATATCTGAGCTATTTATAAATGGAGTAACAAGAAAAAAGCACTTGCCAATAACATGATTTCTGCTCCTAAATCAAGAATCAAAGAACATTGATCAGTGGCTGGGGCGCTATATGATGTAAACCAGTTGTTTTGTTGCAGTTGTAAGGCACGCAGGAATGCAAATGTGATTATAAACACCATTAAAAAAAAAACAGTGAAACATTTTTAGTGAATGTCTTCAAACAATGAATGCATGCATGTTGAGCTGTCATTTGGCTGCTTCGATGCCTTTAACAAAGCGACGTCCTAAACTTTTATATTCATGGAATAGAAACCAAATATATGATGTTTTCCACTGTATACTTTTTGGCAAATTATAATCATAGTTTGTTTTTTTCCTTGTACCTTATTCGCATGGGGAAACAACTGCAGGAAACCCACTGATTTATGACATGATATTGGAGGGACCACTGAGAGATAAAGAGAACTCCTTAATATAAAGAGAAAAGTTAGATATTTTTAGGAATCAAAATCACATGCGACCAAGTTGAAAAGACTGCATCAACTTGCTCCTATTCGAAGTGAGTTTATTTAGAAGTTTGAGTATATTTAGAAGTTTGGGTATATTAATGTGGTTTACAAGCCAAGATCGATATGATTATAAGAACAGGTGTGTATATTACTTAGAAAAATATTTTAATGTTTTGAAAAATAAAGATCAACATAATGAAAAAAAATATAGAAAGGTTCAAAAATTGGTTGTGCATTATCTTTTATAAAATAAGTTTATTGAAAGGGGGTTAGAGTTATTTTGATTATCGTCTTAAAAAGTATAGAAGCAAAAATATATTATTGAATAAAGTAATGGTTTAATGTTATACTAAAAATTAATTTATGGTTTATCATTAAAAAAGAAAATGGGAAGCAAAAAGGAATTTTTTTTACGTTCTGATTAAGTAAAATTAGGTTTTGAAAAGACCTAGAACCTTTTACAAAGAACCACCAAAGGATAGAACAAGAGAAGAATAACGAAACAACTGTGAAACAACACCAAACACAACAAAGGGAACAGGCAAACTTTCCCACAAGAGAGAAACCAAGACCCAACTATCAATCTGCAGACGAAGGGCAATTAAGATAATCACATAAGCCCACCCTTATGAGACCGTGAACTCATATCAAAAGAAGGCATAGGAGACTTAAATTTCCTTCCTTTTACTATTGTCCAACCTTCCTCCACCTTCAAAATATTAGCAGAAGAGCCCACGACCTACGAAACAAGGCTAGCCCCCCGAACACCCCCAGCTGGGACAGGGACAACAACAGTCCCCAAAACCCCCCTGGAGAAACTAGAACATTAGAAACAACACCAGCAACTCTAGGTAGGATATTTGAAATAGGGACAACATCACGCCGAATAGGAGCAGCAACAACAACACCTAGAAGGAAAACATTAGCTGTCAGATCCAAGCCAACTTTTGAGGTAGAAGTGTGCTAGAATCAGGGCCAGTACCCCCGTCCCTAGAAACTTTTTCAACAGTGTAATGGTGGTCAACAACGCCCACCCACCAAGAAGGATATTTCTTCGGTTTTACCCTATCTCATAAGCATCAGGCAGCAATATGGCCAGTCTTATGGCACTTTCTGCATCTGAACAGAATACCCTCATAATCCAGCCATAAATTTTTTATGTTATGTTTTTAAAAATGTATTTATTTATTTAGTTGATTCATTATTTTGTAGGTTTTATATAGCTTGCATAATTCAATATTCTTGGTTGATGTATTATATAATAAATGTAGGAGAGGAAACTACACTCTGATACCATGTAGTAGTTGATGATGATATCCACTCACAAGCCAAGAATCGTCTGCAAGCAACCCACATGTCACAAAAAGAAGATTAAGAAGTAAGATAATTTGCACAACCTGAAAAATTCTATATTGATTGCCCATAATGAATTGGGATACAATTGGGATGAATTCAATGAGATACTTTTATAAAAAATCATTTTTTCTAAAAATAGAGAAGAAAAGATAGAAAGCTTTGATGTGTAAACTAGAGGTGCATGTAGTGCCACTCCATTCATATGCATGTAAGAAGAAAATATGGTTTTGAACTTTTTCTTGGATACCAAATGAAGTAAGTACATTTGATATTAAAATGCCAGTTATATAGTTAGAAACATATGTTAGTATTAGGTGCTTTTACTTTGGTTGGTCTAGAAAAGGAGAATAATGAGAATGTATGGTTATCCATTTGTTCATTTCAATACAATTTCAATTTTGGAGTTGATGTTCAATGTGATTTTAATATCTTTTTTTAATGTTTAAATCCCCTACCAAGGAACTTGATAGGACAACTCAATAACTAAGGAAATGTTTTTTTTTTATGAAACATAAATTACAATTAACACTTCAAATATAATAGAATAATTCATTAACTTAAGCAAGATATATTTCATTAAATGCAAACATGAGTGTGAAGCATTAATCATAAAAATAGGTACTCTTAGGTTCTCGATGCCACTACTTGCAACGTATAACAAACAGGTATATGTCAATAATATTAACTATGAATCCATGAGCAAGATTACACCATTAAATAATACATGTAAGCCTTACAATCCAAATCACATATAGTCAATAATAAAATTTCAAGTCAAAATATCAGGTAACCATTTCTATCATTACATTACAAGTAATCACTAAAACATAGTTACAAATATATTTTACATCCATCTCCTCAAGGAGATTACAATACTACATCAATACATCAATTTGATGATATAGGCAATGTAACATCATTACATCAACTTGGAGCTGCATAACATGATACATTGAATCAGAAATATCTATCTGGGCACAAGAACAAGAACTGTAGAGAGAATGCAAGATCATCCTAGAGGATCATGAGAAAATCTAGAAACTCAATGGGAAAAATATTTTCCACTCAACCATGTGGAACTCTGAGGCCCATTCCCTCCGAGCTAGGAGATAAACATAAAGCCCAACACCACACAAGAAAATACAAGCAAGACAACAAGCAAAAGAATAACAAAACTATGGAATAATGTAAGCGATTCAAAAGGGTATACACCAGGGATACCAGAGTGAAACTACAAGGATAAATAATAGGAATCATAAGACACATGTAGGAGAGTTTAATCACATATCCCCTAACTATCCTAGGAAGTTGATTTTCCAACTTCATGCCACATAGATAGTCATACTGGAAGTTGGCCTTCCCCACCCATCCAAGGTCCACACATGATTTCTCATGGCCATGGGCGAAGAAAAATAATTATCTTATGTAGTGTTTTAACCCAATCCAAAAAAAATATTAAGTTATCACTAGATTATCTACCTACAATGGGTTATCATGGCAACCACTTAGGGCCCCAACCCCCATTGCGAGCCACTACCCTAACCATACTCCTATAAAATTTATCGTACACTCCAAACTAAAAACTAAATGAGTGAGAAAAATAAATAATCACAATAGAATCCTCATAAAAACCTCTTAACCAAGGAAATCACAAAATAATATGTTGGATCATAAAAAATTGAAAAACAAAAAATAGGATCCATACAAGTCATCATAAAAAAGAGGACATCCAAACCAACATCATAAACACCTCATGCTAATAATCTCATATGAACCTTTCTAGGTTCAAAAACATAAGCCATAACCCAATACAAAATAATTTATTCATATGTCCC
This sequence comes from Thuja plicata, assembly GCA_018584345.1. NCBI lineage: Eukaryota > Viridiplantae > Streptophyta > Pinopsida > Cupressales > Cupressaceae > Thuja > Thuja plicata. The sequence continues at coordinate 727,308 of MU225559.1, read as the reverse complement.
CTTTTCCATCTAATCATAATTAATAGTTCACTCATGATCAAATAGATAGAATCCAACCATAAAATATCCAAGAATAGAAACAACCCTCTTGTGTTCTCAATTACATACCTAGGCCTCAAACTATTGTATTACAATAAGACAAGATCATAGAAACATGATGAAATCATCATCAAGATAAACCTAGCCTCTAGTAGCATAAGGAAACCCAAATAACGACTCTCAACACTTCTATTATTACATCAAGTAAACACTACTACAAAAGAACAAATAAATAAATCATCAAATCAACAAGAATTAACAATATATTTTGTAATCATATAGAACAACTATCATCAATGAGATCTAGTTACAAATCCTACTTAGACAAATTACACTTGGACATATGAATACTACATTTGTGCTACATTTTAACGTTTACAATCAAAGTTACAAACAACCAATTAGATTTCTAACTTAAGAATAACATTGAATAATTAACTAAAGAAACTTGCAAATATGTTTACTAATTTTGAATGTTAAAGTGTCTAAAGATTACATTTCCAATTGTATTTAAGGAGACTAGATAATACATTAACTACATGAATCAAAGAATAATTTCCAACCAAATCGTAATCCATAACCCAAGCTCATAAAACGATGCATTAAGACTCTAAAATATGAAGTTAGTTAAAAAAATCATCAAAGAATATCAACTAAGGTTTCATTTCTATAGAGGTTGGGTTTTCTCAGGTATAATTGTGACTAGTTTGGAGGAGCGTGTTAGCTATTATGTCTCTAATGTCTTTTTTCAGAGTGCCATCAGTGGAGACAATGTCCCTTTCTTCTAGCATCTTGGGCTTGATCATTTTCACTCTTTAATTTGACACCCTATATTTATGTTGGTCAATATTTTCCTATGCTTGACTAGCATGACTATCCCTTGTTTGGAGGGGTATTTCTCTTGATGGTGTCTCTTTCTATTTGAGCCCTTGTATATTCCCAATCAAATAAATGATTGTTGGGATTGTTTATATTAAGGGAATCATTTCTACTATGTAGGGATATATTGACTCTCTTAGTTCTTGTATCCCTACTTGGAGTTTGTATATACTCTCTTGGGGGCTTTCGTCATGCTCTTCGATTTTTCGCTAGTTTTTGGCTTTCATTCCTAGTTTAAAATTTGTGGAAGGCTGCGTGGGTAGGAAATTATTTCTCTTTCTTGACACCCATCTCTTTATTTTTTTTATATTTTTGGTGTTATATGGGAGGTTTCTTTTCCCTTGTTTCATTTGATTGGAGCTATGATGCTCTTCCAAGAGGGTTTCACTATTCTTCCAAATTTTGTGTTGGTTGTCTCTATGTGAATATGAGTCATTTTGTTGATGCATTTTATTTTTGGTTGGGGTTTTATTCTAGTTCTGTGAATTTTTTTCCTATGATGGAAGATGGAGCTTTTTCTCTCTGACGATGATAGTTTTATTAAGCAAGCTTGTGTTAATACATTTTCTCAAACTCTCCAATTTTCACTCTTAATAAGGTGGAGTTTCTCCTATTGTGGTGTGGGAGAGACTAGTGTTTGGAGTTTTCTTGAGCATAATTTCTCTCTTGTTTTTCCTATTGAGTTGGGGAATCAACTATTGAGGTTGATATCTCATAGTAGGAGAGTTGGGACACTACTTCGAGGGAGTCTTTGTTTCTCTCTCTTTCTCTCTCTCTCTCTTTTAATCTTTGGATGCAAGGGGGTTTTCACTTCCCATTTTATTGGGACTATTTTTCTACATCAAAAAAATATTTTGAGAGCCTTTTCTAAAACCCAAATTTCATATGATTTTAATGCTTAATATTTATTGTATATGATTCCTCCTCTCTCATTGATCCTATTGAACTGGAGTGATCTTTATTGAGATGGATATTGGTTGTGCTAGAGATATTGATAGTAGTTGTAAAGGTGCTTATGTTTCTTTTTTCCTAAAGGTTAAGGGAGTCTTTCCAAAACCCATTATCAAGGTTATAGGAGGATATTAAATCCCTTTTCTATGTGTAGACTGGAAGCTTTCAAAATTGTATTTTGGTAGCTTGTGCTTCTTTTGATAAGTATCTTTTATGTTTCTATTGGTTAGATAAGTTTTGGTATGTCAGTGGTTTGTGTTCTATCTTTTGTAGCCTTCTATTAAGTTAATAATATCATAAAAATTTATTTGTATAGGGTTCGTGGCCCCTTCAAAACCTATTTTATTCATAATAAAAAATTAACAAAATATTAAATTTTCTATCTCCTAAATAATCATTTTGAATAGGATAAAAATAAGAAGATCAATAAAAAATCGAAATAAATATTATCTTATCTACAATCAATAATTAAACATTCATTTTTTCATCCACTAAATTATAATTAAAGACAAAATTGAAAAAAATAGAAATTAAAACTACAAAGACTGTCTAAATGGAGAAACTGCACAATGTTTATTTTCAACAATTGTTAGATCTAAAAAAGATTCTAATCTTTTCCTCTTATATCTTTTTTCTTTCTTAGAATTTTTTCATCTATAGAAATTTTATTCTTGCATCATATATTGTTTCTATTAAATAGGTTTTGGCAAAACCAAAATTAATCTATTTTGGTTGCTTTGGTTTGAATTTGTGAATTCCAAACATTCTTTGATAGAAACATGAGTTTGAATTGATTTCGATTGGAGCTTCCTCCAAAAGTTTGTTTTAAATCTTATAAATGGTATTTTAATAGAATTAATTTCTCCTTAAAATAAAAGATATAGAGGCTACTTCTTAGTGAATGTGTTATAATATTTTTGTTCAAGCCCTTCATACCATATACCTACAATCCCTTTTAGTCAAATTTTTGCCTAACATATACATGCGTCATATAATTGGAAGCTCTCCACAGCATATACCTGCAATCCCTTAAATTTATTTTACCTTACATTTGGATTTATATACATGTCCATGAGATTAATTCAGGAACAAATTTTTTGAAGTACTTGATGTGGGGTCAAACCCTGATTATCCATTCAGAGCTGATACTTTTATGTTATATTTATCTGGATGATACATTTATTTTGATACATTGACGTATTGGACTTTTCATAGTATAGATATCTTATGATGACTCTATTTTGATGATGATTAGATGTATTGTTTTATACATATGATTCTCAGATCTCGATGACATGTTTGAACAGTTCCTTTTTCTATATTCCTAAATTTGCAATTTGATCATGTGACATGTAAATATGGATTCAGGTTTCAATTCTATAAATAATCCATATTGATTTAAGTTAATATGTTAGATAAGTTATTTCCAACAATTTTTGTGATTTATCAGTTATATTATATCGATGACCTAGTTCTAGAAAATGATGCATAATTTATGGTTAGATGAATATATTATAATGTATAATATCATGAATGCATGATTTCTTCCTTGGACTACTGATGCTATGTTAAAGTGTACATGCGAATAAACCATGGTTTCAAAACTGTAGAAACAAGATTTGGTTAATGTGAATATCCTTCTGAAGCCAAGGTTAACACTAAAGAGGGAAATAACCTAATTGTAATTTATATATGTTGTAAATGTAATTATGCATGGTTGTAAAATTATTTTCTTCTATTTTTATTAATTCCTTTTAGGCATGCCAATGTGTAAATGTGATGTGAAATTTTGTGCCAATTGGCACATGTATTGTGAGATGGCATGCCTATGTGGATTTTTGAGGTTTAGTTTCACCCTAGGTTGTCTTTTAGTGTCTCCATGTGGAGTTACTTGTCTTGAAAACCCAACTCATGAGTACCATCTTAGAAATTCGAAGGTAAACTCTAAGTGAGTTTTTTAAGGGTTAGAATGAGCCCAAAAGGGTAGTTAGAGTTAAAAATGTCTACTCATTTAGTAGAACTATGGGTTAAGGGTTGTTTTTTATCATTTTTAGTGTTAAAATCTCCTTTATAGGGGTGCCAGCAAGAAGTTGAGTCCACTTTTTGGGCAAAAAGTGGAAGTGTTTTCCCTGATTTTCAAGTTGTCTATCAATTGATGTCAAAATTTGAGGCACTTGAGATTGAATATCAAAAAAATCCACTAATAGAAAATGTAGTGCTCAGAGTCTATTTTTCAAATATGTAATTTATTTAAATACCCACATAGTAGAAAATATATTTAGTAGGCATGTTTAAAAAACTCTTTTTCAAAATGCTTGTTTCAGGACCATACCCCGCATGTGTACGGCCACCCTATTTTGAAGTAAATAAATGAATTTTTCTAAATCCTTTTGGGGGAAGGTACCTAACACATCAAAGATTGGTCA
>MU225559.1:694721-718467 GCA_018584345.1 Thuja plicata | reverse complement strand
TCATCCATCCTAGAGAAGAAGAGGTGGTAGAGGAGCGAGTTTTGAGAAGAGCTAATGGCTGCGGCTTGGGGGACAAGGGGATTGCTTGGTGGACTTGCGAGCACAAGTTTAGATCTTCCTTGGGGGATCCTACCAGTGTGTGGATCTGGACTAACTATGATTATTCATCCATCCTGGAGAAGAAGAGGTGGTAGAGGAGTGAGTTTTGAGAAGAGCTAGTGGCTGTGGCTTGGGGGACAAGGGGAATTCTTGGTGGACTTGTGAGCACAAGTTTAGATCTTCCTTGGGGGATCCTACTAATGTGTGGATCTGGACTAGCTAGGATTATTCATCCATCCTGGAGAAGAGGAGGTGGTTGTGGAGCGAGTTTTGAGAGGAGCTAGTGGCTGCGGCTTGGAAAACAAGGAGATTGCTTGGTGGGCTTGCGAGCACAATTTTAGATCTTCCTTGGGTGTTCCTACCAGTGTGTGGATCTGGGCTATCTAGGGTTTCATTTGGATCTTGCGAGATCTTGTGGAGTTCCTCTTGTAATTGCATTGTATTTGGCTGTAACCCGGAAGGCCTTACAGCCAGGCATGTTGGATGAAAATATAATGATTCTATTATGAGTATTTGCATTGTGTGGATATAAATCTTTGTGTTGTTATTTATATTCCATTGTGTGGTTATTGGTTGGGGGGCCAGGACATCTCCATTGGGGATCCTCCTGCCTTGACCTTCATCAATATATAGAGTTATAACTTGGGATCTCACTTTAGGTTTAGGTCCATAAGTTGTTATAGGAGAACATTGGTGAATATTTTGTAAATGTACTTAATCAAGTAATGTTATTTTTACTTGGTCTATACATGTGTCTAGTGTATTGACCACTGTAAAAATAATGTTATGAATATAAATTAGGTAACTAAGACAAAAACAATCTTGACCAAAGTATTAGACTAATGGGAGAGGTAGTTGTGAAAACCAGGTTTAGATTTAACGCTAGGAGACTATCAAGATTTCATTTGATAAATCTAGACCTTGTAAAACTAATGGGTTGAGGGACATTGACTCACGTCATGATTACCCCTCAACCCTATCTATCAACATATGACCTTTTACCCCTTGAAGACTCAACCCCTTCGTCTTAACTTGCTACTCTTATTGGTACTAGTAAGCTAGAGAGTACAGTCTCTTCAACCCTTAGTAAAGCTTTCAAAAAAATAATTGTTGTGTTTTTACATGCAAATTTTGGGCGTGAAACCTAAGTTAGTATACATATTTTTTTGTTGATTTCTTTTTAGTACAATATTCATGTTGTATAGGTAACAAGTTTAGCTATTCATGGGGCTACTAATGGATTCACATAGTAGTACAAATTGTAATAATTTTGGCACACATACAAGGACTTCCACTGTTCTCAATAATCATCACAACAATACCTATATGTATTCAATTGTATACTGATCCAAAGCTTCCTTTAATACCAACTCATGCACTATCATTTTGCTTACACTAATCATCCCCATATTAAAATTTTCTTTTGAAGGATTTTAGCAAGTTGTAATAACATATGTTATTTGATATATTTTTCTATACCCATGTTTCATTTACTGACCAAAAGTGCAAGAGTTTGTCAATTACTATACTTTGATTGATTTATTGTTCATCCAATTATGATTTTCTTAGATTGTCCATTTGTTTATATAGTGTCTATTTTCTTAGATTATCTAAAGTGAGCGAAATTCAAGATATCGCTACACTTGGGAATTTCACCATTGTTATACTCTTAGTTTTGGTTGAAATGTTCTTCTTGATTTTTATTTCTTTTTTTCATAAGTTTCTTTCACTTTTTATATTCTAGTTTGTGTTGTTTTCTAGACTAAAATTTATGTTTCGATTATTACATTATTAAGTCCAGCTTGACATATTATAAATTAGTTGGTTTTAATATTATGATTTTTAAGATTTCTTGGAATGAAGTTAACTTTATCTTATTTTAATAGTTTTAGGAAACATGTTAGAATTGAAAGAAAAATACAGATTATGTAAATTATAATTTGGGAAAAACTACACAAGAATGAAATAAATAGAATTGAAAGGAAAAATATAGATTATTTTAATTATAATTTGAGAAAAACTACACAAGATTGAAAAAAATAGTAATACTAGTTGAGACAAGAAAAGAAATTATGTCTTCGCATAAGTACTATACCAAGGAAAATATTAAATTTATTTATAAAATAAAAGCTTCAAGTAAATATAGTTTGGAATACAACTACACCTTTTCAAGATATGCCCTTTCTTCTTAACCCTCATTCCTAAAAGTTGTTTAGATGGAAGAAATCAGTCTTATTAAGAGTACTTATATTTTGGACAACATTCTTGCTATCAAAAAAAGGCATGAAATAGATTTTCTTCTCAAGTAGAACATTTTCTTTATCAAAATTGATTTCGTTCATATTTAATTTCATTCATGTATTAACCTATAGATTTCACATTGTTTTGGACTATTTTGGAACTATGTTGAATATTCTTCATATTGAAGTCTTTATTTTTTTTTAAGAATTGTTAATATTACATAGTCAAAATTATAAATGTTGGTTTTAGTGTATTTTACAAAAGAACAATTTTATTTATTATTTTAATATATTTATTTGTTGCAAATATCTACAATATCATCTCCAACTAACAAATATATCTCAAATTATTTTATTACTAGTAATACTCTAGTTTTTTGTATGTAAGCAAATGATTTTTTTTTTTTAAATATAAAAAGCATCATTCCAAATGCTCCTCTCTGTCTTACTATAAATAAACTATACTATTAAAACATTGCATCTCTTGTAAATTATGTGTTAGATCCTAATTTTGGTACTATTTCATGATTGTAAAGTTCATTATGTAGGTGAAGAGTACTAATAACCTTCCATGTTGCAACATTCCATGTGCATTTGACCCCCCAATTATTAATTTTAAAGGAACTAAAAAAAATGATAATTTAAAGCCTATTAACAAATAAATCATGTACCAATAGTTGGGCACTTGCACCCTTATAAATCAATATTTTTGAGCAACTATTGAGACAGTTTTGCATACGCATTGGCGAGGACTCGACATTTATGCATAACCATTGCACATTTTTGTTATTGGGACATCTTTAAGTAGGTATCGGACAATACTTTGAAGTGACTGTTATTGGGGCATCTTTAAGTAGGTATCAAGGAACAGTTTGAAATGACCATTTTTTATCCTTTGGTGCTTAACAAATTGTACAGGAAGCATCATTCCTACCAAAAAACCAAAAACTATTTTTTAAACAAATAAATCGAATACAGAAACAACACAAAAAAACCGTGAAAATCCAATATATAATTTAAATTCTATGAATACGTAATGTTAGCAATAACAGCTACCAATAAGCTTTCCTATCTAGAAGACAAAAATAAATGTAGACAATATTTTGCCTCACCTTTCATGTTATTTACGAAAACATCTATTTACAAACAGGGCAGCTCATGGAAACCAAGAGCATTATTTAATGTTCAAACCCGAGTTCAAGAAGCTCAAGGTTTTTATTAACTATATATACTATAGTAGCTCACGCAACCACCATCTCTCCTCTCAGACATAGGCCTTAAGAGACGAGCTATACTGAGTCTACTCGTCATAGAATTTCGACCACAACATTATTACGGCATATTTGGACGACTTCTTTATCTGAGACAGCACATTCGACCCGCGGGAATGAAGCCACTGCCTGCAGCGCTGCTGGAAGCCCCAGAAAGAAACTCGTGGTTTTGGGTACGGAAGCGGTCCACGTGTTCGACGAAGTGTCTTAAACTGAATCCAAACGTAGTCGAACAGCATAAAATGTAACAACTGATAATCTTAAAACTCATGGTTTTGATTTGAAACGATGTTGAAGTCGATACAATTTATTTCTAAAAATAAATTTTATCTAAAAATAAAAATAACATACCATATAGTATCTTCAAAATACACTAATAGCAAGCATACAGGCAAAAAAAAATCAAATGAAAAGTATAAATAGTTTCTCTTTATGGCCCATTTAGGTCAATTAAAGGAATAATAGATATCAGAGTGATGTGGAACAGATTAGGTAATGATCAATAGAAAGTGCAATCATGTTATAAATATTGGTACATGAACATATGATTTATTTATTTTTGTAACTAAATAATCATTGATATTCGCTAAACACGATGGGATATAGATACCTTGGAAAATAGGAATATGATGTTTAACCTTTTTGGATTTTTTCCTAGATCACATTTGAACTCATCCAATATATCATCTCTAATTTCTACCTTGTGTAACCTCCTCATAAATAGAGTCCTATATAATAGGTTATATCCTTAACTCTGATTTTTTTTTTCAAACTAGTAGATGCACCTTTTCAATAAATACTGAGTTTGAAACGTGTACATTGATTCTAGGATGATTTCTAGGTGATTTATATTTACTAGAATAGTTGTGCGATGTTATATGACAAGTTGTGAATGATAATATCTTTTATGTAATTCAAAATAATGGATACATGAAAGAACACCATATTCTAAAGATTTGTCCAAATTTATCTTGCATATATAGAGGCTGGATAAAAAAAAAAAAAATTTTAAAAAAACATTGTATTGCTTTTTATTTTATAATTGGAATGACAAAGTTAAGGCTACAAGGATTACCTTGTTTTCATGGACAAGCCTATATTACAGAACTAGATAAATCTATATCAGAGATAATTAGATTATAGGTTTGTGTAAATGATCAAAATTAGATAGATGATCCATTAAATAGTGATTGAGTGCACATACCATAAGTACTAGCATAGGCTTGCATAAATGACGCTCATGACTATTTTCAAAATTTAGTTTGACGATAAAAGAATAATATTACATGATAAAAACCTTTAAAAATAGAACTTTATTTCAGTTAATAATTATAATCATAACTTATTATATCTCAATTAGTATCTCAAACTCAAGAATTAGAGAAAGCAATGTAGAATTATACATGATACAGTTCAAAATACAACTACCTTGATTTAGTATTATACCTCTTACAAATGACATTTTACAAAATATAATGTGAAGGCAAAGTCAGTCGTTGTGAGAAGTTACCAAGTGAAAGTTGTGATTGGTTCAAGTTTACTCGGTATGCCTTTATGATGCATTAAAAGATTGAGTTCTCAAAACTTGAGAGGGGAAAAGAAATGATCCAATCCCCTATGGTTAAAGTGACGGATCGTATCAAGTCAATTCAAATAAAAAGCATCCAAAAGATAGAACATTATAAAGTCGTATTCAAATTTTGAATGCTAGTTTCCCACTAATTAGAGGCCATTTCGCTGTGAACAGCAAATAAAGATTGCCCATCCATGAGAGCAGAAAAATACCTGAGGCAGATTCGATCCACCATCTAGAAGAAAGTGGAAACTAGCCAAAGTGAAAAAAAAAGAAACACAAATCCAAATAGCCGCCAAGAAAATAAAATATTGAATTGCAAATCAGAACAAAAATGTTGCCAAAACCCAAGTTTCTACCCCAATTTTAAATTTTGAATTTTATTGTGCCAATGTACTGATCAATATGATAGAAATGCATGATAGAAAGGCTGACAATTATATCTATTTGATGTAATTATTTTTCAGTTGAATAGGAAATCTCTACAAATTTATGCAAATAACCTTCAATATCTCTACTAATTGTATTGAAATCTTAGATTCATCATACATTTTTATCTTAGATTCATTTTTAAGGTTTTGATCAATCACGTAGTTTTTTTTAGTACTTTTCTAAAATATTAAGCAAATGAACAAGACAGAACTTTTCTGAAATATTATAACATAACAATCGTAGTATTTTTGTAAGGAGAGATGGATGTCTGTTTCAAATCTCGATTAAAGCTTTAACCAGCATTCCATTTTTTCGTCCATCAATTTAGTTTTATAATATTGCTAGTTTATATTTTGTCAATAGTGATTTATATTAAATATACGTTAGTGTATTTCAATCACAAATTAAATAGTTGACGTTTCCAAGATATTTTGAAAATGGAAACAGTGAGTATTGTTAAACTAAAATATAACTTTTGTTTACTTATCATTAAATTGAAATTTAATAATTACCAAATATCGTATAGTTGTAGTTAGTCTTTATTCTAGTGTAATTTTGATTGTTTTGAGTTTTAATAAGTGGGAACAAAATGAATGACATGACAGTGATAGAGTAAAGGGAGGTTGGATAGTGAAGATAAAGATGTCAACAATTTTGTTCTAGATAATGAGGGTGATCTTCCTTCTAATGATGAAGACATTTGACTCCTTAATCAGTGGTTGGATGCGTGTACAAGTGTAGGTACTATAGCTTCTTCCAATATTTTGAGAGATGCTTGCTAAACAAAATAGACAACAAAAAACTAAACATTGGTGAACTTGACGTCACGGAGAAAGATTTAATCATAAGCTTTTAGGGATATTATATAGTACCAAACTCAAGATAATATCTATAACAGTGGCTAAATAAGCTTCTCCAACATTTGTAGTACATTATTTCAAATAATGTCAATGGTTTTGTATCCATATTTGATGTTAACGGTTACAAAAATGGGTTAAACTATTTTATTGATTCATTGAATTTGAGTTGTGAGGGTTTCAAGATGAAAGATGCATAAAGAGTCTCTCATAACATAGAATATTGGCTTTGTTTGGTACCTATTGATTGAGAAAGAGTATTTTCATTATTTAAACATCATCAATGATGTTAGAAAGTCCAAGCACTATTGATTGTTATAGAATATTTGCAAAACAAAACATCATCGAATATGATAGAAAGTCAAGCTTAAATTTGGATACATTTGATGCATTAATGAGAGTATCCCTAAATGGATTAACACATGGTCAATGAGACTTCTTGACCTTTTGTATCATTTGTTTTTATTTATTTTATATTGCATGCCTCAATCTCAAATTAACAAAATAAAGTAGTTTCTTCCTTTTATACTAGGTTATTATATTTTTTAGAAACATTTAAAAAATCATAATTTTTATTAAAATCAATTACTTAATTTTAATTATATATAATAATATATTTTAAAACAAGAGATGCAATGCGTCAAGTTCTTGCCAAAAGAGTGGGAAGGGGGAAGAGGAAGATAGAAGTAATAAAGATAGAGTGAGGGAGGAAGAGGGAGATAAATAGATGTAGATGGAGAGAGAGAGAGAGAGAGAGAGAGAGAGAGAGAGAGAGAGAGAGAGAGAGAGANGGGAGAGAGAGAGAGAGAGAGAGAGAGAGAGAGAGAGAGAGAGAGAGAGAGAGAGATGTTTAAAAATTATAGTATTATGGAAATAATTTGTTTTCTTTATAAATAATTAACTAATTATAGATTATATTTATTATTTATTACATCCTATTATCTATCCATCAAGTCAACTATTTGATTCAATTTTTTGTCATGTGATAGTGGGAAGAAATTTGTCAAGAGTAATTGGACTTTGAATTTATGAAAAATGACATATTTGTACATTAAATGTGAATATTGAAAAATATAAGAAAACCTAATCTTTTAATTTGATAATTACAAATAGATTGGACAAATAAACCTAACACATTTTAAGACAGAATATCTTAATATTAACTAAAAAAAATATTAAATATTAAATAAATTTTAAATAATTCATATTATAGTTATCACTAAGAAAATTAAATAAGATAAATAATTATAAATAAAATGAATTCTAATAACTTTTCATTATTATTTCTAATTTTATTAAAACACACAAATATTTAAAATAAATTTAAAGTGTTGGCTCTTTTTCTTGTAGAATCAAATAGATCAGTAAATGATCAACTCTATACAACCCAACTCCCAATTCTAAAAAGTAAAAGACCAATTAACGAGGATAAAAAAATCCTCCTTTACTTTGAGCTCCACAGACTTAGGCGGGTGTACCTCTTGTGACTTACTGCTTCACAGTAAATCTTCCAGTGGATTAGTGTCTCAAACACTCATATTCAATTTCATACAAGACAAACTGTAAAATAAAGATTTGTTTAGTTTAAAAATTAATTATCAAAACTGCTTATCAAGTATAGACAAGTGCCTAATCCAAGACAAAGAGTCAAATCAACATACATTCAAAGAAATATTTCAATAACAATACACCCAGAACCCAAATGAAATGCCTTACAAATCATTCTTCTCATTTCCACACCCAGACATCAAATTCTAATATAAATCTTGAATCCTCTGAAACCACCCTTAAGAATTACCATTCCCTTCAAAGAAACCTAAGAATAATCCCACAATTTACCTTGGAAACAAGGTATTAGAAATTTCCTTACAAATTCAGTACACAAGAATTCAAAAATCAACACAGGAAGACATGATATGTATGTAAAGGGATTCCACTATATTTTTATTAAAATTTTCTCTGCTTCAATACATTCAAAATGACCAAAAACACTAAAACCAAACTAAACTTAGAAATCTATCTTGCATTTGTGAATTCATTATGCTTTTACTTTACAAAACCCTTGCTATTCATATTACTCACTAGCCACCTTGGAATCCTGGGAGAATCAAGATGCAACAAGCTTCGAATGGCTAGGAAAAGAAAAAATCACTAAAAGAAAAAAGTAGTTACAATCATTTGTCATCGGTGGAGAGGAAAATGTGAGTAACACTTTGTAATCATTCTGAAACTTTAATAGTTGGCACCTTTGTCCACAGGTATTCAAGGTAACTTTTGAAAGTTGTTGTGAGAATAGTGCCTGCCTTCTTGGCTAACATACACTATTATTTGAGATAATTACCCTCCATGTGCTCATTAATCAAGTGCCAAGTGTCATTCAATCATCTTTCATTGCCTCCAAGTCTAATGTTGCCTACTTTTTCTTCTTTAGCTTTGTGCTTTTGTCCCATAGTGTAACCTCCTAACCTCTTTTGGCCATTCAAATTTTTTATATGTTTTGTAACTGCTTCATCTTCCTGTAGGATATTTTTCCTTCCGCACGGAAAATACTTCAAGGTGATCCCAGAATAGTGGGTTACACTTTTTTGCCTAAATGGACATTGAAGTCTACATTTTGAAAAAAACTTTCAGATTCATATGCATATTGTCGTTAAACCATTCGAAATCAGAAGATGAAGTAAACTAGAGTCTTTTAGGATTTTCTCTCTAGATTCTAAATATATTTTTTCCTTTTTTTTGAATTGATTTGAATGGTGTTTTTTCTCCCACTAAAATTGCTATATTTCTAAAAATGTCATTTTCAAAAAGTTACATTGACTTCATAGAGCATAACATTTTTTTTTATAAAATAGATATCAATGCACTTCTTTCAAATTTGGTTTTGTAACATCCATACAAGGGGCATGCAATTGGTTTGACAAAATTATCATTATTATTGAATATTTTATGAACGTTTGAAGTAGAGTAAACCGTAGTTTTGACATACCTTGACTGCATAACTTATAACTTGTTTTGTATTTATCAAAATTCAATTTTTTTTTATAGAAAGTACACTTGAAGCCAGAGGGAACTGTTATTTTTCAAAAAAAAATTCCTCTTTTCTACTATTTTTCATTGAACATCAAACTTGGAGGTTTATATTCGATAAAAAACCTACATTCGATGCACGTCAAAAAACATAGACCTAATTAATTCAAAAAATGTCAAATCTATATTCATTAGAAAGATCATTTAGAGTACTTATGTGATGAAAAATTATGTTTCCCTATTCTTCCATTTGAGCCCTGCGCTTGAGCCCCAAATCCATGCAAATTGTAGATTTATGTTAGCCTCTGTAAATGGCCTCTAATCAGAGGGTTTTGATCTAAACTAATTATTTTTGATCAAAAATAATTTCAATGGAAATTAATTGAGTGAAATTTCCATATTCAAGGACTTTCGATAGAAAGTACTTTCTATTGAAAGTCCCTACTTTCTAAATCTGCCTTCTTTGTGAATTTTAGGAGGAATTTATTTCTCTGAAAAAGTGTAACCCACTATTATGGGTTTAGCCTTCATCATTTAGCCAAAGGAAGTTTGGAAAATTTGGTCTTCCTGTTACTTATTTGATCATATTCTGATTTGATCTGCTCAATTTCTATTTCACTCATCCATTATGCTTTATTTCTTAACTTACCACCCTTTTCATAAACTACCGAGGAAAATCTTATAACAATTTGCATCACCATCGCTTGAAAACCCCTGAAGGAGACATTTCAATACTTGAAATCTGGTTAAAACAGCTATAGGTGGCGCGGAAAACTCAATCAATGGCCTCGATTTGAACTTTACATAGTTTTAAAACACAACTATAGATGAATTTTGAGTTACCCAAAAATCAAGATAAGATGAGCCACGTGTCGCTTTGTTTTGATGCCTTTATGGATATCCATCATTCATCTTTAATTCTGAGACTTGGCACAAACCGTTTGATCCCTTTGATATGTTCTTTCTCATTAACATGTCTTTAACCTGGATCTCCTCAATCCTCTTTCTATCTCTAGGTCGCCAGATGCTTGGTTTAACCTTGGTCTAATCACAAGAATTAGAGATAAAGGTTATCTCATAATTGCCAGAAACTTGTCTTGACCCATGGTTTATTACAAGATTGAAAGACATCCCTTCATCCTATTTTGCATCAACAGTTGGCATGTAATCTCACAAGACTTGGATTTACTCAGGTTCCATCATGATATTAAATGATAAAAGCATATCACGTAATCTCCAAATGAAAGTTTTAACCTTGGTTTGGTCTCAAGATTCATACATAAAGGCTATCTCTAAATCGATGAAGGCTTCTCTTAACCCTCTATTTATTTAGAGACTTAGAGATAACCACTAATCCTATGAGCCTCTTGGAGACGTGTTAGTATCTGATCAAATCTCAACCCTACATCTTCTTATCGCTGAATACTTTGGGTTGACCTTGACTTATTTGGAGATTCAGCACCAACCACACATCTCTGATCTTAATCAATTGTCAGTGCCTGATCTCTATTTTATTTGAGACTTGACCACAACATCATGAGATTCATAGATAACACTTTACTTTCAATTCCTAACCATGACGCCAGATCTCCAGATGTTATTCACTTAACCGTGAACATTATGAGACTCAGAGAGAACCGTCGTGCCAAGTTGCTAAATGCATGACCTGCCAACCTTTATTTACGTGTCCTTTAGGCATGATGCCTTGATCAGTATCTACTGTGTATCTTATCTTTGAGGAAAATTTCTGACCATAGGATCAACTCAGATCTATGTGAATATTAACTTTATCTTTGACAGGCCCAAAGATTTGAGAACTCTCCATGCATCAACATGGCGCAATGCCTTGAAGGGTAAATCAACTACGTCTCTTGATTAAGGCAAAGTTCCCACCATAGATCTTCCTCTGATTTGATCAAACCTTATGCTATCTTAAAACCCCAGTCACTTTCCACATGGATGTCTGTCATGATGCCTTGATGACATAAAAGTATCTCATCCCCTCTTCTCGTAAAAACTCCTATCGTTGGATCACAGAGAATCTACAAGATACTTATCAAAGCTCAAAATCCAAATTGGCCCCACCATTTTCAACATGTTAGGTTGTCATGATGCCTTGATCACTATCCATCTAGAATCTTTGGGATCAAGGAAATGCACTCACCATCAGATCTTTTACAAACAACATGATGCTTTAAATTGACCAGCCTGACCAACTTCCACGTATCAACCAGTCGTGTTTCCTCGAAGGATATCTCACATCTAGCTCTTCAATCCAGACTTCACGCACACCATCCAATCATCCAGATTTAATTTAACTTTATCATGTGGCTTAATTAACAAAAATGGGCCTCCATGCCAAGTGTTGTAAAGGCACAATGCCTTAATAGATAAGTAGGCCGCATCTTGTGGATTAAGGTATAATGACCACCGTTAGATTTAAACATACTTTCCTGATAGATGCAAACAAAAAAGTATTTCTAGGACATTAGAATTATGGAAAAATAAAATGCCCAACCCACTAGGAAAATAACTTTAAGGATAAAGTGGCACCGCTCGACGAAGAGTTAAGACATAAAATTAAAGACTTGACTTTTCAAAAAGGTAAAACATGAATATAATGCATTGAAGGGACCTAGGGTTTTAGACCAAAAAGTAACCATTACCAAGGGTTTTTAAACAAAAGGGCAACCAAAGCCAATTTTTAGGACCTTAAGGAAAACCATGAAAAGAGCAAGACAAGACTTAACATCTAAAAAATTACAGACCCGACAAAAAGTTAAGTCTAAATTAAAAAATTTAAATAGAATATACTAAATGCAAAGTTAAAATATATCAATACATCTAAATATTAATAAGTATATTTTTGAACTTATTAGATTATTAAATAATTAAAAGAATAAGGTTGATTTTTAATTTATTAAAGTGAAATATTAATTAGTATATACCTAAAATTCTATTAAATATAATTAATATGTACAAACAATTGACAAAAATTGAAAGATAAACTTAATATTAACAAATAAATAATTGGAAACACAAGTCTAAGGAAACTTGGCTTTGAGATGGGGATAAAAACACAAATTTTTTTCATCCATCAACTAAGTTAAGACGTCTTTGAAACAAAATTATTCAAATTGAATCTTCAAATGGAAAGCTAGAAGATGACAGATATTGTTGCCGAAGGTGTTTCCTTTTTGTTGAACTTGTTAACTAAGAAGCATGTTCATCACTCTCATAACCTTTTAGAATCCATCCCCAGTTGTGTTTCTAAGGAAGATAACACTATTCTTCTGGCTCTATTTACATTAAATAAACTCACAGAAATAATTTTCTCCATGGCTCTAGATAAAGCCTCATGACCAGATGGTTTCACAATGCTCATTTTCCAAAAATAGTGGGAATTTATAGGAAATGACATTTTACTTGCATTAGAGGAGGCCAAAATCCATAAGACTATGCTTAAAGAGCTTAATCATACTTGGATTGATCTTATTCAGAAAAAGATAATCCTGAATCCTTTTTAGATTTTTTACCTATCTCGCTTTGCAATTCTCTATACAAAATCTTTACTAAAGCTATTTCTGTCTGGCTAGCTAAAATTCTTCCTAAAATTATTTTGGAGGAACAAGGGGGCTTTGTCCTTGGTAGAGAAATGCCAGACAGGGCCATTTTGTCCCGTGAATTTTTTCACTCTATCCGGTTACAAAATAAATCGGCCATGGTACTTAAGCTAGATATGATAAAAGTGTATAATCATGTTGATTGGGATTTTCTTCTCATGGTTCTCACTAAATTTGGTTTCCATAGAAATTGGGTAAAATGGGTTCGGGCTTGCATATCTTCTCCTTCTTTCTCGGTTATCATTAATGAATCCCCTAGAGTTTTTTTCTCATCCTCTAGAGGTATTAGACAGGGGGGGCCATTGTCCCCCTTCTTGTTTATTCCAATGGCAAAGGGACTCAGTAGATCTATATGTCATGCCAAATAGGTGGGGATTTGTAAAGGTATCTCCGTTAATGATGGAAATGAACCTTATACGCATAATCTTTTTGCAAATGATAATCTTGTATTCAAGGAAGCCACCATTATAGAAGCGTGAGTTATCAAACAAGTCATCGATGAGTGTTCCATGGCATCGGGTTACTTAATCAACTCAACAAAATCAAAAATATTCTTCTTAAATGTTACTGCATTAGTTAAACATTGTCTTCTCAATTTTTGGGGCTTCTCTTTGGGGGAGTTTCCTTGTCAATATCTTGGAATCCCCTTCTTTTTTGGTTTGGAAAAACACCATTTTTGGGATAAGATTATTTCTGCAATTTCTCATAGGATTCGTTCATGGAAGCATAAATGGCTAAACATTTCTGGGAAGCTACTCATGATTAAATCAATCTTGAATGCCATTCTTATTTATCTAATGTCAATTTTAAATATGCCTAAGAGATCAATTCAAGAACTTCAGTCCATATTGAGGGACTTCCTATGGGAAGATAATGTATCTGAGAAGAAAAAATTACCCCTCTTTTCTTGGAATGAGGTTTTCACTCCTAAATTCATCCAAGGTGTAGATATCGGGGATCTATCTTTGCAAAATAAAGCATTGGGTGTGAAACTACTTTGGAAATTGTAATGCAACCTGAATTCTAAATGGGTTAGACTAATGAGATTGAAGTACCTTGATTCTGATGAAAGGGAAAGGATCTTTACAACTTTAGTTTTACCTTGGGGGTCTGACATGTGGAATTTCATGGTTTCCTATCGGGACCTCATCCTTCCCTCCCTTTCTTGGTTGATACATGATGGCTCAAAAGCTCAATTTTGGGAGGAATCCTAGAATCAGCATGCACTGTTCTCTCATATCTGGGGTTGGTACCCTTCAGAAAATCATCTGAAAAAAGTTTGGGGTGACCAATTTTTTCATTACTTAGATATTCAAGATGGTCTTGTAGGTTAGAGAGATCTTTCTAGATTTAGTGATATTTTAGATTCGACAGTTGAGCTTCATAAATTTCTCACCTCCAGGGTTATTTTATTATCTCCTCTAGAAGCTAAACTCATTTGGTTAGGTTCTCCTTTTGGCCAATACATGGTTAAGGCTTGTTAATATTCAAAATTTCCTCATCAATCCTCTGATTCTTGGCCTACAAAATTATTATGGGGATCTGCATGCCTTCCTAAGCCAGGTGCCTTTGCTTGCCTGGTCATCCAAGATAGGGTCCTCACTAGTTCCACACTCGATATATTGGGGATCACTGTTGTCTTTCCTTGCACTTTGTGTGGCAAATTCATAAAAAAATATGATCACTTATTTGTTCATTGTCCCTTTTCCCTTGAGTGTTGGTATTGGTTAATTCATAAATTGGGATGGTCAACTGCTATTGGCCCTAATCTTTGTGGTCACTTCAAAGCTTAGCCTTTATTATATAAATCCTCTACATTTGCACCTCTTTGGGAGGTCAGCCCTTCTATAGTCATTTGGAACATTTGGCTTGAACGAAATGGTAGAGTATTTAGGAATAAACCTACTCCATGGGTAGAGGTGATAGATAAAATAGAGAAGTCTATCTCAAGAGTTATGCTTTCATATCATTTTAAATTGATCAAGACTAAAATTTTTTATACTAAGTGGGATTTCTTCATTGATGATAATTGGCCTATTCTTCAGTCCCTTCCACCACATGGCTACCAATATTCTAGCACATCTTCCTCTTCCCATTTATTAATTACTTGGTCTGCTCCTCCATCTGGTTTTGCAAAAATTAATTATGATGGTACCTCTAGGGGAAACCCAGGCGTCTCTGGAGCTGGGGTTGTTATAAGAAATTATAAGGGTAAAATTATTAGAGTTTTTTTTAAGAATCTATCCCCAGACTCCAATAATGTTGTAGAGATTGAGGCCCTCCTCCTTGGTTTATCTCTTGCAAACTTCATGAATATTTATAACATCATTATTGAAGGAGACTCAATGGTGGTATATAACATTGTCTCATCTATAAATACTTACTCATGGAAATCAAGGTACATATTGGACTTGGTCATAAACAAATTATCATCTTTTCAAACCTTTGAATTTAAACATTGTTTTAGAGAAGCAAATACAATTGTAGATTTTCTGGAAAATAAAGCCATTAATGATCCATTCCCGCTTTAGGAAGTGGATAATAATTCTATTTCACATTTGATATAATATTATTGTTGTTTACTGAGGTTAATTCATCATGTTTCACTATGATTTAGATTATATTCATGTCTCATGTATTTTTGGGTATAAGTGGAGTTTGTCAATAGGATTAGTATTGTTGTGGTCATACCAGGGCCTCTTGATAAGTTTCATTTATTCACATGGATAGGTGGTGATAGGGAATCATGGAGGATGATTACTCATCATTATATGCAACGATTACTGTTTTCAAGAAAAGAGGGAAACAAGGGATTCATACATGCCAATTCAATAATTGTCCTCGTGGAATAAAGAACCAACATTAATATGAATATATAGTTGTGATAAAGTGGTAAAAGTGGTGTGAACATATACAAAAATTCTAATAGCATCTTAATAAGAAATGTTGGATCCTTAAATCTCTTATGGTACTTACTATTTTGTCAGAGAAACCCAAATTGTACAACCATAATTTGGAATTCAGACAAGTGAAGAAATTGAAGAATAAAATAGATTTCTTTTAGTTCTATGTCATTCATAAATTCTCAAAACATTAAAACATTGGACAGGAGGTTACCTTTTAGTTCTTAATTTGTAATTCATTACTATGATTAATTGGCTTATTATAGATTTCATAGTTGGCTTGTCACCTTATTATATGGGACACCGTTATATTTCTTATTCATGCAATTAAGCTTGAGGCATTATTTTAGCACATGTGAATATACATTATTTCTATTTTTTCAAAATATGGAGAGATTTTTCATATGTTTGGCATTGATACCTTGGCATTCTGCATAACTATAGTCTTGTTTACTATATTTTACTTTTTTCATGACATATCACTATTACTATTATGGATCTTAGCCATAGGTAGAGTTTTTATCTATGTAGATGTGTCAGTTTAGGTGCATAATCCTCTATTGATGTTGGATTACGGTTCCAAAAGTGTTACATTCTCTCTTTCTGCCAAGATATCGTGGTGAGCGCCTCCTTCTGGCTATATTGGAGTTTGCAAGTTTCAAGGTTGATTCCTTTGTTAGGTATGCATGGTTCTTGGGTTTGTTCCTAATGTTGTTGTGGTAGGCTTCTCAATTTATCTATGGGGTATGGGGGGTTGGAATCACTCTTGTAATATTCTTGTGGGTTATACCTTCGGTTGGACTCATTTTGGAATCAACTATATTGTCTCTATGACTTTTTTTATGTTTTGGAGCTAGACCGAAGGTTTTCTTTGCCTGGTTCTTTCCTACCGGTGCTTTTTGAACCAAGAATGTAAAAAATAATAGAAAAAATTAATAAAATATAAAATTTCATGGTATATTACCACTTTTACCAAAAAAATAAAATAAAATAAATAATATAAATTAAAATAAAAAATAATTAAATTTTTAAATAAATCAAATTTAAAAAATTAAAAAATAATTTTAATATTATTTTTAAAACAAAAATAAACTATATATAAATTATTGAAACTAAAATTATAACTTTCATATTGAAAATTATATCTAAAATCAAATTTACAAAAAAACAAAAAACAAAAAATCTTTTCATAAAATAGAGACTGCGCCCATAAGTGGGGGCTTTGGCTATGAGGGTGAAGATTTGAACCTAGCCGCATTTTCCCCTTGCATGGCCATACATGCACATACAATGCAACACTCAAATCAAGTTGTTTAAGTGTCATAATCAAAGTAGTTGGCTATCTTATGGCATATCCCTTATGAAAGGGGTTGTCGTCAATCAAATAAACATCTGTCCATCCAAGATTTACTTTTTACTTTTTATTTAGATTTTATTTTTGGTTGTTGTCAGTTGGCCAATAAAACATTGTATTTGGGGCGCATGTTTGTCACTGATAATCTTTTCTTAATCTCTTTTTAAGAATTTTTATATGTTATGTACTTACTAGTTTTTGAAAGCTTATATGATTAAAATAATAAATATAATATATTAATACTTATTTGGCTATTGCTTTTCAAATTTTAATAAATATTATATTATAATACATTACATGAATAATTGATTTTAAGATTAAAATTATATAGAAATTTTAATAATATGATTGTAATAATATATCATTGTTTAATAGGCAAGAGCCTATAGCACAACAGTAAGTTGTGAGCCTCTCATTTGGGATGTCTTGGGTTCAAATCTACTTGAGTTTAACACATAATAATAGTTAATTTCAACAAAATAATAATAATAATTAATCTATTACCTATCAAAAAAAAAATTTTATTGCTCAACATATGCTCACAGAGTTAATTGTAATGACTTAGATTTTTTGTAAGTTGTTAATAGAATTTACATATAAGTCACTATTGGTGTGAAAAGAATAGAATTTTTTTTACTGTGTGAGAGATTGAAAAGGGAAAATGTTGATTAATAAATGTTGCTAATTGTAAACTTTAGTTATGCTTAAAATGTTTAAAATTAAAATTTAATATTATGCATGTCTAAAATATTATATTTAATAATAAGCAAATATAAAATATGTAAATTGATTATATACATATTAATTGAAATTATAATTTTATTTTTTATATTTAAAAATATTAATATAATAAATGTTTTTATATTTTTTATATAATTATAATTATATATTTATAAATTAAAATATTAAGATTGCATCTATAATATAGAAGATGGGGAAAGACAAATGTATACGGTGAAGTGGTGCAAAATTGAAAGCTTTGGTTTTTTTGGCGATGACCTCCCTGTGCAAGCTAGCTGCAGCGTCTACCCACGTGTATGAAGGGGTGTGCTCAGTTGCTGTGGTGTGGGGGTGGGTGTTTGGTGGCTGCGGAGTGTTGTGTAGTATTTCCCTTGCAGTCGGGGCGGGGTTTCAAGGTTTGTTTTGTTTTTTATTTTCTTGCAGATTTGCTTGGTGTTAACATGGGGTTTGGTGAGAGCAGAAAGATCTACAAAAGTAGAATAAAATCAAGCCCATCTAGCAAGGGAGTTTGTTTTTTGGGCCCTAATGGTCGCGAATGGGGTTTCCAAGAGTCTCATTCTTGCTGGAGCCTCAGCTAGTGGTGGATCTTCTCCCAGGGTGAGCTCACGAGCGAAGGAGACATTTTATGTTGGAGAGAGTTCGAAGTTGAGGAAAGTTAATGGCTACCTTGAACGTAACCTAGATCAGCTTGTGCTGGTTATCCCTCCGGAGGCATTAATGGAAGATGTGGACTATTTGGCCAAACATGCATTGATATGCAAGTTTCTTGGTATCCAGATTTCCCTATCGGCTTTGGAAGCCTGGATTCATCGTTCGCGGCAGGTGGAAGGTGATATGGATATTATGCTAGCTGGTAATAGCTACTTTTTGGTGGCTTTTTCTTACATGTCAGATTGGGATCAGGTCTTTGAGGGGGCCCCATATTTTAATGACCGTGTGGGACTTTTTGTCAAACCTTGGCATACAGGGTTCAACTCTGCTGAGGATCTCCCTTCAAGGGTTCCTGTTTGGGTCTGCCTGCTGTAGCTTCCTTTGGAGTTCTGGCGCGAGGATATCCTTCGATAGATTTATGCTTTTCCTGGGAAGCTAGCTGCTATAGCACATCAATCACTGGATAAAAAGGTTATTTCTTATGCCCATATTTGTGTTGAAATTGATTTAAATAATCCTTTGCCAGATTCTTTGGAAATTTTCCTAGGCTCTTCCTCTTGGATTCAGCAGCTAGACTATGAATCCCTTCCCTTCTGATGTCGCATTTGTCATGAGTATGGTCAATTATAGTGCGAATGCCCTCAAGCATCTAAAGGCAATGGTACTCCTGGTGGGTTCTTAGGCCCAAGGATGCCTAATGATGGTAAGGGGAATGGTCAAACTATTAGTACTGGAAAAGGGAAAGTTCAGACTGATAGTACTAGTAAAGGGAAAGATCAGATGAATACTTCAAGTGAAGGCAAGGGCCAACAAACACTACCGGTCTTGATAAGGATGGTTTTATCCCTGCTCGCAATCGTGCTAAGGGAAGGGTTCAGAAGCGACCTCATCTATATCAGCAAGTGGACAAAGGGTTCAATCGATTTGAGGTGCTAGACAACATGGTCATAGAAGAAGGCATTCCTATAGATGCTCAGTGTGGGGTTACTGGCTTAGATGGGAGGAGTTCTATTCTTAATGGAAAGTAGGATGTTGTAGTTTAGCAGAAGCCAAAAATCCCTATTGGTTCTGAGTCTAGTGCCCTTGTGGTTTCTCCTGTTCCACAGGAAAAGGATATTCTTCTGGTAGATTTGGTCAAGGATGTGTTTGCCTCTGGTAAAGGAAAGGGATCTTCTCTTGCTTTGGGCCTGATGTAAAGACCATTTAAAATAGTCTCATTTGCTACTCCCTCAAGAGTTGGGTTAAAGCAGTATCAGGAAAAAAATAAACTTATAGGAGATTTATTGGTAGAGTTTGAGGCTGTAAAGACAATGGATGAAAATTTCCCCCACTCTACTCAATGATTGTTCTCTCATGGAATTTGAGGGAGTTGAATAGCATCCCCAGACAAAAAGCTATTCATGAGGTGGTGACTGATCATTCTCCAGATGTCCTTTGTATCCAGGAGGCCAAGCTTTTAGTGGATTCCATGTTTAGATGTGCTCTTAATATTTGGTTTCTGGGGCAATGTCAATGTGTTGGTGCTTTGGGGAGCTCTAGTGGTCTTTCCATTTGTTGGGATCCTAGGAAAGTTATGCCTCTCTACTAGATCTCTTGTCACTCAACTCTCTCAATGGTGGCCTATTCTATGGAAACTAGAGAGATGATTCTTGTTACTAATGTGTATGCCCCTATTGATCTCCCTAGCAAGATTAAGCTTTGGGCACATATTAGGCATGTCAGAAGCTGTCACCCATTCTTGCCTTGGATTGTAGCCAAGGATTTCAACTCTGTCATTAGTTTGGAGGAGAAGCGGGGTGGGATAGCTCACTTGGGTCCTTCTTCTGAGCTTCTTCAGGAAAATATGGATCTTTAACATCTCTTTGATGTCAAACCTCTTAATGGGCTCTTTACATGGAACAATAGAAGGGTTGGAGATGATGCCATCTTAGAATGCTTGGACAGGTTCCTGGTTTCCTGATTTTGGAATTGTGGCTCTCTTTCTCTCTCTTCTAAAATTCTTGATTGGAGAGGCTCAGACCACTGGCCTATTAAGCTCACAGCTAGTTATGTTGTCATCCCCAAGAATCCTCCCTTTAAGTTCCAGCTGATGTGGCTTCAAGATTCTTCTCTCCATTATTAAATGGCTCACTGGTGGAGACAAGGTGGCCCTGCCTATGGAACTGCTATGTTCTCGTTCTCTAAGAAATTATAGTATGTCAAAAGGAAGTTGAAGAATTGGAATATGACTTGTTTTGGTAATCTCCACATCATGAAGAAGAGGGCTCAGGATCATCTGGATGTTATTACTAGGCTGAAAAGGGTATCCAGATCTCATCTCAGATCTACAGTCCCGAACCTATACCTGCAAAAAGAAAAGTTTGTTGGTTGTGGGGGAGGGGTTTGCCTTAGTCAAACCCCGATTTAGGAATTAACCTTCAAATCAATAAAGAATAGAATGCTAGCAAGTAGTAGAATTGAATCTAACAATGAAGCTATGATATTCAATAGATATGCTAATGTAATTCAAATGTATGCAAATATGTGAGCATGAAAGCATGGAAATTTAAAAACCATAAACCTTCATAATTGTATGTTTGAAATCCACCTTAAAAGGATGATAAAAGAGTCTTTAGGATGAAAAAAGGATCTTGAAGGAAGATCACACCACCATCATGGCTAGATCTAGGGTTTGGAGGATAAATCTTGAATGCTTGAACTAAATCCCTTCAAAGGCTTGAGAGCTTGAATCCATGATCTTCAATGGAGAGCTTGAATGCTTGAGAGGAAGACTTGAACACCTTCAGAGCTTTGAAATATGTAGAACAATGGAAGCACCTACATTTTTAGATTGTTTTATCCTTTTGAGTGAGTGGTTTGGGGTCATGAAAAGTTCCTTGACCGTGTCCCTGATCTTGACATGACTTCCCCCCTGATCTGCCTTTCTGTCCACCATTTTCTAACATAATTTCTGCATTCTGGGATGCAGACTTATGTTTCTGGGATTCAAGGGCATGGTTGACCTCCTAGGATAGGTTCAACCTCAGCCCTAACCTAGGATAGGGTCGACCTCAGCCCTGCCATAGGATAGGGTCAACCTCGACCCTATCCCAGGGTCCAAATCCTAGGAACTTTTGGTTTCCCGGATGTCGGTCCTCACAAAAGGTTTCTTCCCGCTTCCGGGTTAGCTATTTTTGGGTTCTGAAGTGTGGATTCCTAAATTGTATTTAATATAGGTCCTCTCCTAGGGGTAAAGGCTTCAATGGTGATTTAATTATCCTATGTAGGCCTCCTTAGAAGCTTGTGCCCTAATTTTATATAAAAGGGAAGCTTTCTCTCTCATTTTCTCTAAGGCTTCGAATTCAAGCATTGAGCACAAGGAGTGGTGATCAAGCATCCTCAAATTAATTTCAAATGTGATTCAAGCTAGCTAAGGAGAAATATTTGAAGCAATCATTCATCCATTCAAGCATCCATTTTCATGAAGGATATCCATTGGAGGCCATTGAAGGATTCAAGCTACAAGGTGCCCTTTTGGTGATCTCTCCATCCATCTTCTTCCAAACCTTTTTCAAGATCAAGAACCCATCCAGGAATTTGTATTGGAGATCTATAATTAAGAGATTGAATACATCCAACCATTCTATATTCTATATTTTGAAGCATACTTGTGGGTTCACAGATTCAAATCCGCCACAAGGACTTTACAAGCAAGGTGAATTTGAGCTTTTACTTTGTTATCTTTATGCAATTCAAATTATACATTAAGGTTAATTCCAAAACTGGGGTTTGACCAAGGTAAACCCCTCCCCCAAAAAAAACAAACCTTTCTTTTTGCAAGTAAAAGTTTGGGACTGTAGATCTAAGACCAGATCTGGATACCCTTTTCGGTCTTCTTTCGGATAGCGCGAACAGGGACACTTTCAGATCTGTGCAGGATAGGGTTGGAATTTGTGGTACAGGGTCAACCTTTTACATAAGATGACATCATAATGGAAAAATATTTCTGGGTTTTGTTCCTCTCTGTGTTCTGGTTTGGGCTCAACTATCAAATTTTGTAGAAACAGTCTACAGACCTCAAAAAATAACAATCTTTGATCTGCAATTTTGTAGGGTTAGTTCTTCCTCCTATCCTTTTTAATTACAATAATCAAGCATATCTACTTAATAAATTTATAGAATTTAAGATCCCCTTTCTTGTTCTCTTTCCAAATAGTTAATTCACTTGTGCATTAACCCTTCTACTTGGGTTGATCAAATTGGATATCCTATTTGTGTATTTGAGGGTGAAAGAAAGGAGCATCTTATCTTCCCCTAATCACAATTACAATATACAATCAATATCAAACTCAATTAAGTGTAAGATGTGAAATAGGGTTAAGGATTTCAACACACTTTAACAATTAATCAATCAATTAAATCCCCCCTCCAATCTTTACATTTTATCCTTAACAACCCCATTTCACCTTATTACATTTTGGTGAACCCGCGATAGACAACTCTTTCTATTTTGGTGTTAGATTTACATTGTGTATGTTAGATCTTGCATGTTGTTTCAAATTACATTTTAATTCAATAAATCTAAATTTTTTATTAGTTCATTTGCATTATATTGATGTATGAGCTTTACCACATCTAGTCCTACATATAGTATCCTAGTTAGAAGAAGCCGTAGACTTATGGGTTCCTTTGATCCTGAGTCTTCTACTCCTTTCCTTAGGATCCCAAATGATAACTTAATTACTCATGATTCCAATCCTTCTATGGATCCTAACTCTTCTCACTCATCTCATGATGAGGATGACACTTTAAGAATTCCTCCTGAACAAGTGCAAAATCTTTCAACTGAACTTGATAAAATGGGAAATAGGCTTATCCAAGAAAACCATAATCAAGATTCCATCCAAGCTATAGAGGCTCTTAAGAAATTTCTCCATGATAATGATCAAGGTATTAATTTCTTGCGTAGTATTACTCATCTTGTGAATTTGAATGT